>PVIW01007456.1:0-17972 GCA_004026585.1 Noctilio leporinus
AAAAGGCAGTTCCATTTTTAGTTTTTTAAGGAAACCCCATACTGTTTTCCACAGTGGCTGCACCAGTGTATGAGGGTTCCCTTTGCCCCGCATCCTCGTCAACACTTGTTGTCTGTTGATTTGTTGATGATTGCCATTCTGACAGGTGTGAGGTGGTATCTTTTTGTGGTTTTAATTTGCATCTCTCTGATGACTAGTGATGTTGAGCATTCTTTCATATGCCTCTGGGCCCTTTGTATATCTTCCTCAGTGAGTTGTCTGTTCAGGTCCTTTGCCCATTTTTTAATTGGGCTATCTGTCTCCCTGGTGTTGAGTTGCATTAGTTTTTTCTATATTTTGGAGATCAGACCCTTGTCTGAGGTATCATTGGCAATTATGTTTTCCCATACAGTTGGTTCCCTTTGAATTTTGCTGATATTTTCTTTAGCTGAACAGAAACTTTTCAATTTCATATAGTCCCATTTGTTGATTCGTTCTTTGATTTCCTTTGCTGAAGTATCAGTAAACATACTTTTGCGTAGGATATCCAAAAGCTTACTGCCTCTATTTTTCTCCAGGACCTTTATGGTGAAACTTATATTTAAATCCTTTATCCATCTTGAGTTTATTCTGGTGTATGGTGTAAGTTGGTGGTCTAGTTTGATATTTTTGCATGTTGCTATCCAGTTCTCCCAACACCATTTGTTGAAGAGACTCGTTTTACTCCATTGGATGTTCCTTCCCCCTTTGTCAAATATTAGTTGACCATAGTGTCCTGGGTTAATTTTTGGGCTCTCTATTCTGTTCCATTGATCTATATGTCCTCTTCACTTTTAAATGATAGTTATTTTAGGTGGTTGGTTTTTTCCTTCAACTCTGCTTGCTTGCACGGTTCCTGTGAAGAGGTGCACTGTAACTCTGTTCTTTTCACCCACACTGTATTTAATTTTCTGCAATTTAAATATGATGGTTTTATTTGTTCACTCTTTGCTTTGTTTTAGTTTTTCATATTTATCCTCTTTGGTGATCTCTGAGATATGTGGATCTATGTTTGTCATTAACTTTAAAAAGTTCAGGACCAGTGTTACTTCACATATTTCTTCTTTTCTATTCCCACACTCTTCTCCTGGTACTCTAATTACTTACATAACAACTTTGATTAATTAAAATATAGTTATTGAACACCAATATGGATCATATACTATCTTAAAAATTAGGAATATACTTTTGTACAAATGAGACAACTACATATTAGATAACTTTTAAACTGTGTATGTAGAGGATCTTGACATTTCTAAATAATTTCTCATTTGTTCATTTCAAACTTGTATACAGTGTTTAACTCTTTAAATATATCTTATAACTTTTTTGAGATATAACTTCCCATAACTTACAGTCCACCTTTTTAATATGTAAAATTCAGTGACTTTTGATCTATTTAAAGAGTCTTGCTTCCATCATTACAGTCAGTTTTAGACTATTTTCATTGTCTCAAATGAAACTCTGAAATATTGCTATGATCATTTGTGTACACATGTTTATATGAGCACAAATTTTCATTTATCTTTAATGTCATATAATTTATCTTGCATATATAGCTAGGAGTAGAGTTGCTGAGTTATGTGGTAACTGTATTTTAACCTCGTTAGAAATTGTTAGACTGTTTTCCAAAGCAGTTATACCTTACTAAATCCAAACTAACAATGTATGAGGCTTTCAATTTTTCTACATTCTTGACAACATATTAGCTCTCTTTTTGATGATAGTCATTTAGTGGGTGCATTTTCTCATTCGTTGTGTATTTTCCCGATGTTCAGTGATGCTGACCACCTCTTTGTGTGTGTGTGTGTGTGTGTGTGTGTGTGTGTGTGTGAATTTAGATATCTTCTTTGGAGAAATACCTGTTCACATTTTTTGCCCATCTTTTAATTGGATTATTTGTCTTTTTATTATTGCATTGTAAAATTTTCAAATGTGTTTCAGACATAAGGAGCATAGCTGAGCTGGGAGAAAGAGCAAAGCTATCATATATGAGAAGAGCCATTTACAACAAGCCAAAAAACAAAAGAATTAAGCCTTTAATCACTTGCTAAGATGGTATATAGCAAGAGGCTAAAATCAGAGAAAACACTGACTCTCTTTTCCATTTTCCACCATGAAACCACACACCAGCTGAGGGCCAGATGAATCAGCTTGGATATGGGGACTGTGTAACTTGAGAAATTTCCAACAAAAGTCTCTGGCAGCTTTATGGACCTTGCTTTTGGAGAGAGAGAGTGGAGGAAAGATTAGGAGTGTAGAAGTGCTGGGTACTGAGCTGCAGTAGAGAAAAGTGTCTTCCAGGGATCCCTCTCCTTCCCTGCATAAGGAGGTTTCAACAGAGATGTCTGGGAAGATCTTCCCAAGGCCTCAGGTAAAATGATTTATGAATAAAGGCATTGGGGCTAGCAATGCAAATATGCAAAGAACATCATCTTGGCCAGCCAGAGAGGCCTGAGTCCTTGGCCACAACTCCCTGCAGAAACTGCAATGCACAAGCTGCACACCAAGTCCCCCCTAAAGAGGGCAGCTTCCTTCCATGAGGCAGGCCTACTGGCTAGAACCTTTGTAATTTGTCTGTGGTCTGATCTGAGAAATCACACCTCAATTTTTCTAAACAGGGGTAACACTCTTTATGCGATACAAGTCCTTTATCAGATACATGATTTGGAAATTTGTTCTCTTATTATCTATAATGTCTCTTCATCTTCTTGATGGTTTGGGAAGTTTTTACTGATCTGCCTTTAAACTCACTGATTCTTTCCTCAGCCGTATCCTGTCTACTCATCAAAGGCATTTTGCATTTTTGTTTCAGTGTTCTTTTTTTCAGGCGTTTCCTCTAGATTCTTTCCTAGTTTCCATCCCTCTGCTTACATTACTCATTTGTTTTCACATTCTGCCCATATTTTCCACAAGAGTCCTTAGCATAGTAATCATAGTTAGATGCCTAGTGTGATAATTCCGTCATCTCTGCCATAGCTGAGTCTAGTTCTGATGTTCAAACTGGATTTTCTTGCCTTGTCATTTTTGTGGGAAACCTTACATTATGTATAAAGGAATGGGAAGTGAGCTTGATAAACTTTGAGCATAAAGTATGCATTAATCTGGGTAGGAGTGGGCTGTGTTTCATGTTTATTGTAGGTGTAGATACTGGCGTTTTCAAATACATCTAGGGTGTTTGTCTTGTCTCCCTGTTGATACTGGATTATCCTAAGTTGAGTCCTCAGAGAGAGTTTGTGTGTTGCAGAGCTTGCAGTTAAAATCCACTGCTGTTCTCCTGGAGCCATGCTGGTATGATGGTAATATGCGGTTGAGGAAAAGAACCATTCTATAATCTTATTATTAAATCTCTCTTTTAGTAGAAAACATTTTTAATTTGTATTCATAAAATTATAAATCTAATAGCAAAGATAGATTTACACAGCCACAGATCAATGACAAAAAAGGAGGGAAATGAAACTTTCCAGAGGCATCTTGAGCAGTTCCAAAGACACACACATGAGCTAAAAACCCCCAGCTAAACCATGGTTACACAACAGGCTATATTTAATCCTGCATTTTCTCAATAAGGTCTCCTTTATGTTTGTTTTTTTCTTTCCAGCCTGTCACAGTTGGGCTTGTGCAGGAATTTTTTCTACCCTTTGTTCAGTTTCAGTCTGGTGATAAGCACCTTGGCCAGGTGAATGGCCACATGCACCTCTGCTGCCAGCTGTCTCACATGGCAACCACTCAGTGAAGATGCTATTGCTCTTCCTATGTACCTGCACCACATTGTCAATTTGCTGACCTTTGTAGTGTCTCCAAACCATCTGGACCTAGTCATTCTTGCAATGGACATGGAGCAGACATTGTGTTTCTGTCACAGCTCCTTGGAAAGTGGGCAGACCTGTCTTCTTTCTGCACAGAGCATCAGGGCATTGAAGTGGTGTTTGCAGGTTTTGTTGCAGTCCTGGGCCACGAAGGGATTGAACTTCCTGACGACTGTCTACCTGGAACTTGGTGTGCTCAGAAGTGCACACCTTCACCAGTATTTCGTAGATCCCTACATCCCCTTAGATTAATCATGAAAGCTACAGATGCCCACATCTTAGATTCTGGTAAAGTTTTATTTTTCCCTGAAGGGCAGGCCTTTGTTAGGAAGAACACTTTAGGCATGTGCCCTTGTGACTGTTCTCCATTTTCCTGCCAAGCCAGGAGAGACTCTTTCTCAGATTTTCACCATGAAAACTTGGTGGCTTTCCTGGAAGTAAAGCCCAGGAAAGCATGGGGACCCTGGAAGACTGTGGCCACCATAAGCTAGTCACTCAATGTCCAGCAATTTATCAAAATTCCAATGTAAGTTTTTCTATCAGTTTATAGTTCCAGTGGTTTCTGCTATTCAGGTAAATGGATCTCAGCTGTGACTCTCTAGAGTCACCCATCTATCCAAATTTGGGGGTGACAGTTTTTCCTACAACCTCAGTTATCTGATAAGTCCAAGAATAGTTGTTGATTTTGTTTGTTCAGTTTTTTCATGTTATAAAGATGGGAGTGATGACTTGCATGCCATAGGTACTGGGAGACATCTCTTAGGGCATAGACCACTAGAATGTAACTCTTTATCCCCAATTTCTAGGGTGGATGCATCATCCTTTTTAAAAAGTATTCCCTCTCAGTTCACATGTTTTGTTGTTGTTGGAGATGACTGTGGTATTTCATGCCACCACAGGCAACATGTAATGCAATCAAGAACTTGTCTTTGAACTCAGAGTATGACAGCTTGAATTCTGGCTCTACTTCTTTTCCAGGTGTGTCACCTCGAGAAAGATGTGTCACCTTGCTACTCCTTGGTTTCTTTAGCTATAAAATGAGTTCAGTAATAGTTACTTTCACCCAAAGGGAAGACTAATTGTGTCAATACATGTAAACATCTTAGATGTTTGTGCCTGACACAAAATAAGTACTTAATGAATATTGGCTTTTACTAAATCTCCCAGAAGTTTATGTTTCTCTGTTGGTATGAAAGTTTGGGTGTGTTTTTAACATATCATAAGATATATAAATGTTGAATCACTATGTTGTACACTTGAAGCTAATATAATATTACATGTCAAGTATACTTTAGTTAAAAAAAAAAAAAAAACAAAACAAAACAGTGTTTTTGCTGTCCCCTTTGAGTTTAAAGACCAAGCTCAGATTGGCATCAGAACTAGCAAAACGTTTTCTAATTGGAAGACACGCCTTTGTTCCTGACAATGTAGGGCAGATGTCCAACAGCTTTGTTTTATTTTGTTGAAATCATTGTGTGTTTGAAGAATTATCGTTGTGGATATTTAATGGATTCTGAAAAACTCCCTATAAAAATCAGACTCTTTGATCCACAGTGTTTCTTTTTCATAAAATAATATATCACCACCAACAAATAAACACAACACCAAACTCTAAAATAAAACAAATTAAAAAAATTAGGCACTTTGAAGCCCTGTTCTTCTCCTTAGAAACTCTCTCTCCTTGTCATGATTAGGAATGTGACCCAGGTCCTCCAACAGAAATGGTGAAGATGTTCATGTAATGGAGGTGGAAGGACATTCTCTTATGAGCCAACTTTTAGGTTCTATATTGACTTTTTGTCCATGCCCAGACTGACTAATGGTCACATAGTAAGGTAAAAAATGTTTGTCTTCACAAGTACACTTTCTTTATTGTGCTCTCTTACAGTGTCATCCCATATTCTAGACTATCAGCTCAAGTGCCCATAAGTTGTATATGTGGCAGATTATAAGAAATATCATACATGGTTCTTGATCCCCAATTTTACAGTGTAGCATTTCATTCTGCTCTTTGTCACTTTAGACTTATTTCTGCCTTCTTTGGATCTTATGCTGCATGTTCCCTTTATTTTATTCACTTAACTACAGACCCTTGGTGGTGAACATCAAGTTCATTTAACTTCATTCATTTTACATTTTGTGACAAACATAATGTATATGCCCATTATTTTAGCTCATCTTACATCTAGGGAGTTCACTTTACTCACTAATTTTCAGAATTAATACAGGTTATCCACTCTGTACATATAATGAAGTTTTTGTCTGTGAAATGTGGATAAAAATTATGCAAGCCATTTTTGCAGATCTGGCTCCTACTTCTTCTACAAGGTCTGTCTTGCTCTCTCTTTTCCTGAGGAACTGAAAAATAAGGGATTCCAAAATAGCAGAGCCACAATATAGAAGGGGACTGGTTTTTAAACTACTTCTTAGCAAGGTGCCATTCCAAGGGCTTTATGAGAGTTACCTGATAAAGAAAATTCTCATTAGACTTTGTGATCAGAGAATATATTTATTATGTATTACTTGTTGATTTATTTATACATAATAAATGAGGTTTCTGTAGTCTTCTGTTGTAGCAGCTATTATTAAACAATACATAGATAAAGAATTGAATTTCAGAGAGTTGAGATAATTTATTCTAAATGACATATGGCTTTGTCCCAGGGCTGGAACTGAAAGTTTTTGATCTCTAATTACATGTTTTTTCTTTACTTATTGTCCAATCTCATTTAGTTATAAAAAAATATTAAAACATAAGAAATTAAAATTGAGTTGAATATATATATATATATATATATATATATATATATATATATATATACAAAGTTCTACTCAATTACTGCCTCTCTGTACTTAAAAAACACAACTACTAAATTTAAAGATACTCTTACCTTTGGATACTTGCTGTAGCTTTTTCCAACATAATTTCTAAAATTTTGAATTTTAAAAGGGCTGGCTAAAAGTTAGGAGAGATGCATATGGATGTTAGGCAGTTATTTCAAATTAAGTCACAAGAATTACCACTTACTCTGTTTATGAACTAAGTCCATTTTTAGTTTTCAGAGGCCAGATTTCTCTTTGAATTGAAAGGACGCTCATATGATCTTTTGAATCTTTAATTCCATTTAGTATTCCACCCATGCTAGTGGATGAGCTGGACAGTTAAAGGTATCCCCAAAGGAAATACTTTAGGGCCAAAATAAACTGTCAAACTGAGGCTAAATTTAGCTTTGCAACAGAGCAGATGTAAATCTAAGTGTGTTTCTCATCATCAGCCAATAAAATAAAAAACAAAAATTATGTCCTACAGAAGCATTTTATAAAGTTGAAGACAGACAGGTCAAGGTTTGTAGCCTGTTTCCTCTGAACTAGAAGTCTGAGTTCAGTTCCAATAACAGTGCTTATGTGAAGAAGCCTGATATGTTTCACACTAGGGGTGCCCAGCACAAAACACACTAATCCAATGGTTCTGACAGTGAGTGGTACAGAACCTGACACCTGATGATGGCCATGCTGGCTGTCACCTCAGATGCTCCATGAGTGTATGAAGAATGCTAATGGCAGAAAGACTATTTTCTTGTCCAACTCTTTTTTTCAACATAGTGAAGCATTAGTATCAGTGACCCAATCAAAAGCAAGCTAAGTGTCTGTTGTTATGAAATCTTACAGTCTTCCATAGTGAGAGGAAAGGAGGAAAGGAGAGAGAGAGAGAGAGAGAGAGAGAGAGAGAGAGAAGGAGGAGGACGAGGAGGAGGAGGACGAGGAGGAGGAGGAGGAGGAGAAAAGAAGAAGAAGAAGAAGAAGAAGAAGAAGAAGAAGAAGAAGAAGAAGAAGAAGAAGAAGAAGAAGAAGAAATTGTTGAAGACAATGAACAAGAAGAAAAGAAAGAGAAAGAAAAAAAGTAATTTTTATTTTACAAATAACAAGATAAATTTTCTTCTGTGGGCTTTTCCTTAGCAAGTGACTGAGAATCTGGTAGCTGTTATAAACTAGACTTCAGATGTGATTGTTGAATTTTGCATTTTGTTAAAATTTCCATAGCTGACTTCTTTTTTCTTTTTTAACACTTGTAACAATTACATGATGACTTAAAAAAATATTTCTAGAGTTCTCTGCCAAAAGATCTACAACTTTTCCTATGTTGTTTTCCTATATGTCTTCAGAGCTGATGAGGTTCTCAGGTGCTGTGAAGCAGAACTGTATGGCCAAGTAAGCACTGTAAAGTTTTGGAGATGAATTCATTCACATTATTTGACATTTATATAAAAAACAAATAAATACACTACACACCATATTGTTTCCACATAGTAATTGTATAACAGAAAAAAAATTATGTTTGTATAGTATAAGAATAATTACTACAAAAATCTCATCATAGGGAGTATTCTAATGTAAACCTTAAGGCAGGCATATTAGAATAAAGTAAAATAGAGAGAGAGAGTGTGTGTATGTGTATATATCTATATATCTATATCTATATTTATATATAAAACTTGCATGGTATTAATTTAAACTTTGATACTATGGGTATTCAATATTGATCTGAACAAGATAGCCTATATGTTTTATACTCTATTAAAAGTAAATGTTTTTCTTCTTCAACCCTCAGAGAGTAAAAGAGATTGCTATAAATGCTCTCATTAATGCTGACAATCAGACTGACAATCAGGCTTTGACCTAAGGGCAGTGGCTTTGGCCTATCAACTAAGGAAGCAACCACATTGGAAAGACCAAAAACCCAAAGGAAAGCCACACCTGTTCTTTAAGGGGAAAACAGATAACAAATTACATGATGCACTTTTTCCCATAACCATTGTCTTTTTTTCCCTTGAGTAATTTTTCAGATATAGGCGGTCCCTAACTCGTGAGTTCACCAAGTTCATTCATCAGGAGAACTGTTGGAACGGAGAATGTAATGTCCCATAAAAATCAATGTTATGCTGGTGGTTACAGAGGTTATCTTTTTTCTTTTTCTTTTCTTTTTTTTAATGTCTAAAACCCTTCTCCACTTCCCACCTCCTAGTGCCAATAGAATGCCTCATACCCCTTGATAGCAGCTTTAGTCAAAGTCAGTGATTAATCAAAGGAGTGGACACAACCCAGGTTGATCACCCCCTAGTCATAGTGACTTACCCAAGTGCCGACCATGTGGCTCACACTGAGCCTAACTAATTGGATTCTTTTCCAGGAATATTTTTACCTAGAGCTGTGAACAAGTAACTGTTTTTTTTTTCTGGTCTGAGCCTATAAGGTTGTGACCGCCCTTGCTGTTAGTGTCAATATCTCCCACTGTGTGAAGATGCTGGCTTATAATAAAAACAAATAAAATTAAGGTCAAGAGAAGCAGAGGTGAAAAAGGAAGAAAGATAGCTGACAAAAGTGGACCCCTGCTTTGCATCGCCTGAGGACCAGAACTTACTGTTTTCTGAGTTTGGTTGTTTAACTCTTTCTCATTATGGAATCCCCTGTAGTTTTAAAGCAAAACAAGAAAACAAAGCAAAATCTTCCTTCTTTTCTTCCACTTTGATTTTCTTTAAGTCTATTTAAATTGTATTTCTGTCTATTATAACCAGATGTCCTACCTAAAAGGGTTGGTTTCTCAGGCCAGGGTTTAGAATGTATTTTGTCCAACAATGCAGAAAACTAGCCACTAGCATCAGTATGGGGACTCCCTCCTTCCTCTATTTTTCTGATCTGGTTTTCAACAAGGGCTCAGGTAGATCAGATGATTTCAGAAGAAAAGATTCATGCCCAGCATTTTGAATTTAATATCTTCATCCCTTGCTGTAATCATGATGGTAATAGTATGCTGAAAAGGAGACATACTGATCTCTGAATTCTGCAATTCTAAGCCCAAGTAAACAGTCCAGACAGACCTTCAATATGGTGACAGCTGACTGCTCAAGAGAGCATTTATGAAGGGGGTGTGTAAAATACTGGCAACAACTAAGAAAACTGGGACTTTAATCGGTAAGTATGCCATGAAGTCCCTTTTCAGGGACCACTTGGTCATACTCTTGTGAAACAGATGAGTCACCTCAATCAACTATGTTTTAAAAGGATTCTCAAAATAGCAATTACACCACTGCAATGCTGATGATCACTAATCAACACTTATTAATGTTCATGAATATTCTTCATTTCTGGAGGGATATGAATCACCCAAACTTTGATCATACCTTGTCACACTCCAAAACAATTAATTTTATGCACTTTTTAATTACAAATGTTCATTTTATGTGTGTACTCCATAACTCCCTTTTCAGTCATAGTCTGCACTGCTATGTGATATAACCACAATCAAATCAAACAAACCTGCCCCACAGTGTGTTTGGTGAAAGACAAAGATTGCTTAGGGAGAAGAGAACACCATTGTATGCATTTCATCCTACCACACTTTCCAATTCTTTATCCCTTGGGGAGGTTATTCTAGTTTTTTTTTTTTTTTTTTTCTATGGGTACATTTATGTATTAAATAAATATTATTGCACATTTATTGTGTGCAAACACATGGTACACTCAAAGAATTGAAATATCAATAGTATAGGGTCATAGGGAGTAAGTTCTCAGCCCAGTGGAGAGGCTATCACATAATTAGATAATTTCAATAGTTTCAATAGGCAATTTGAGTGTACAGAACAGCAGAACTAAGCTCTGACTTAAGAAACCAGAGGAGGTTATAATTTAACCACCTTTCTAGAAGAGATTATAGTTTAACAACAGCATCATAGAAGATAAGTAGATGCAAACTCAGAAAAACCCATGAGTGTGGAAAGGCAGAGAATGGGAGATTGCTAACCAAAATGAGAACTGAAATAAATTTATTTTAGGAATAGAATAGGGCATTGGGAAAACACTGTGGTGCATGAAGGAATTTGGTATTGCAAGATGGTAAGTGTGAAATAATGACTAAAGCTTGTAATAAAGATATAAGTAGGAATCAAATGACAGAAGGCTGTATATTACCATTTTATGATATTTGTGTTTATTTTTGTTGATAAGTCAATAAGGGAATATAAATAGGTCTGTAACATGAACAGATCTACTAAGATCTATCACTGTTGATAATGGATCTAAGTAAAATAATGTTGTTACTTCACTTGCATACATGAAGAAGGCTTTGCTGTTTTCATTCAACTCAAGTCTCACAACCACTGCAAATATGGCCAAGGCATGCAAACACAAAGTTTACAGAAAGTTTACAAAAAAGAAATAGAAGAAATTTTCAACTTATTTATGAGAGCTCAATCTTGTTAATAAGATAAAATTAAAATGAGAAAGCTTTGTTGCCTGTTAGTAGAAATCAATATCTATTAACACACTATGTAAAAATATGGGGGGAAAGACGCTTTTTGCATTTCCCCCATATATATACTTTTTATATAAAGTACATGTATCTTTGAATCATTATTATACTTCTAAGAATTATTCTACAATATACAAGTGATGACCCCAAAATATGCAGAATTATCTTCTGGAGGGCAAGCCCTGTGTAGTCCAGGCTTCCCCTGCTAGGTCAGTTTTCTAGGAACCCATATGTATCAGTATACTAGCTGGCATTGTTTTAAGAGGCTGCATTCTGCTTCTGTGAATTTTTTTTGAATACTCTTTTAATGTATTTGCCTGTTTGATGGTGGGTGATTTATAAGTACACCTGCCTATCTCAAGCTAAATGTTCAGTAGTTTCTGACCAAAAATAGCATAATCATCATACCCCACCCTTCCTATTCTCTTAATCTCACCCCAAGCAACAATTTATTTCCTTGGATGAAGAAAGTTCTCAAAAAAAAAAAAAAAAAAATTTTTTTTGCTGATGTGGAAGAAGTAAAACAAACAAACAAACAAACAGCAGAAGCACTAAAAGGCATCAAAATTGGTAAGTTCAAAAACTGTTTTGAGCAGTAAAAAAATGCCTTGATAGATACATTGCATCAAATGGAGAGTACATTGAAGGTGACTGAAGTTTAAATATGTCAGAATAAATATACAATTTTTATTAATAAATTACAGGTTTTTTTGGCCCCTCTCATACTTTTATATGTGTAAAAGTGATTGTATACAAGGTACTCATTGCAGTATATTGTAAAAGCAAATGATGGAAAACTGATAGCAGACATTATGCATATGTAGCAGACTATTATAACCCCATTAGGAAGAATATTGACAGCTCTTTATACATAGAGGGAAATTGACCTACAAAAGTATATTCTTATAAGAAAAAAAAAGAAAAAAGTGTCATGAGGCTACGTATCATGTGCTGATATTGATAGAAAAACCCACATATGTGCATAGAATCTTTGTGAAAGATCACATAAAGAATTGATTGATAATAAGGGTTGCCTCTAATGAGGGAACAGGATAGGGAATATTATTAATACTTATTATTAACAGTACACTCTCTTATATTTTCAAAACATATACACATGCATGCATTACTTAGTCAAGAAAGGAAGAGAGAGAACAATGGGAGAGGGAAGAAGAAATGAAAAAATAAAATAATTAGGGGAATTAATGTGTAAGCTGAAATTTTACCTCCCTTAAGGAGATGAAAGGTCAGGAGATGAATCTTGGAATCCACATGAAGCAAAAAGTGGTAACTGAGACATACATAAAATATTGATTCTCAAAGTGCAACAGTCACAGATTCTCAAAGTGCAACATGAGGTAGAAAAAGTGCACCCATCAATATAATGGCATTATTACTGACTCAATCAAACCTTGGAATAGAAAAATAAAATCTCCCCTTGAATTCATAAGCATGTATTTGTTTGCATTTGGGGACTGATTTTTATTAGTTATGAGACTCCTTATAACAAGAAGTTAAGTTAAAAAGAGTTTTTGGGTGGTAATATCTTATGAAACATGGCAGAATAAAATAAAAGCCAACCCAACAGGATATATCCTTAAAATGAACTCCTTGGGCTATCCACTGATAAATCTCCTAGAAGAAAGAGCATATGGTCTAAAAATGACAAGAAGCACAAGAAAGTAAAGGACAATGAGTAAGGTCTTCAAAAGTGCCATATAGAAGAAATATCATGTACAAATGTTTTAAACTATTAAATACCTTTAAAAAGGACAACAAAAGAAGTTGATTTTGAGAGAAACAAGATGGCGGAGGAGTAAGTGGAGCTACAATAATCTCCTCCCAAGACCAAACTGGAATTACAAATTAATTAGGGAGAAATCTTCTGGAATAACCAACAGAACACCAACTGGAGAGAAATCTTATTACCACGGATGGGGGGAGGGGGGAGGCAGAGGCAAGAAAGGGGAGCAGCTTAGACAAGAACCTAGTATAAAGGAACCATGGACATGGACAACAGGTGGGATTGACTTTGGGGGGAATGGGTGTGTGGGGAGGGGAAAACAGGGGAGCAAAAAGGGGATAGATGTAATACAACAACAATAAAATTTAAAAAAAAGGAAAAAAAGAAGAGCCAATTCATCACAACGTGACCTGTAGGAAGTGCGGAACTGCGAGAAACCAGCAGGGTTCACATGGGCAGCAGCTGAAGGGACGGAGATACATCTCAGGGGACTCCACCTGAGGAGGGTGGGATCGACACTGCAACTAGGTTTCCCAGACTACAGCAACAAAGCTGAGAGTAAAACAATACCCAGCTGTGAAAAGCAAAAATACGCCAGGTTTAGATAGCTTGACAGAAAGACCAAATTTTTAAAGGGACCATTCATAAAAATACAGTGGCACCCACCTACCCTGGGCTCCAGGACAGAAAGGGTAGAGTGGTCTAGAGAAGCTTGGGGAAAGTTTGGGTCAGTGGCTTTAGGGGGAGAGTTGAGGGAGCAGCCTGTGAGTCCAGTGCAGACCCATCCCCGATATAGCCGGCAGACCCCTCTTCTCAAAAGGGCAGGGGCCTGAGGGGAAGCCACAGCCCCACCCATAGAAATTAATCCACCCCACCCAGCAGTGTCTAAACCTGACCTCAGGGTCACAGGTTGATTGCATTAAAAACTGAATTCTTCTGCTCTGCCCAGTGGTGCCTAAAACTGACACCTGATCACTGATTGGATTAACAACTAAAGGAGATAGAGACAGTGGATCTCTGGTAGTCTCCAACTGGCTGACTAGGCCCAGACTGGGTCATGAGCTGACATCCCCAAGCACAGATCTAGGAAGTAAAAAAAAGGTACCTCTACACCACAGAAGGTCACACCACTAAGACAGTAAGTCAAAGCAGATCAATCTAAGAAACAGAAACAAACCTAAAATGAGGAGACAAAGAAATAAACCCTCAGCAAATGGAAAGGAGGAATCCCCAGGAAGAGAGCAAAATGAAATAGAGGCAAGCACCCAATCTGACATGGAATTCAAAATAATGATGATAGAGAAGCTCAATGAGCTCAGTGGGTTCAAAGAAAACTACAAACAACTCCAGGGAAACTACAAAGAACTCCAGGGAAGCTATAAGGAACTTACTGAGAACTACACAAGCATTAACAAGGACACAGACACCATTAATAAGAGCCAGGAGGAAATGAAGAATACCATTTCTGAATTGAAGAACAACACAGTAGAAGGAATCCAAAGCAGGCTAGAGAAAGCAGAGGATTGGATCAGTGAGCTGGAGGTCAATGTAGAAAAAAATTCCCAGGCAGTGCAACAAAATGAAAAAAAGACTGAAGAAGAATTAAGAGGTTTCAAGAGAGCTGCAGGACAACATGAAACATAATGGCATCCATATCATAGGGATACCAGAAGGAGAAGAGGAGGAGCAAGCGATAGAAAACCTCTGAAAAAGTAATGACAGAAAGCTTCCCCAACTTGAGGAGAGAAAATGTCATGCAAACTCAGGAAGCACAGAGGATCCCAAGGAAGATGAACCCAAACATGCCCTCTCCAAGACACACCATAATGAAAATGGCAAATTGCAGGGACAAGGAGAGAATCTTAAAAGCAGAAAGAGAGACACATACAAGGGGACTCTAATAAGGTTATCAGCTGATTTCTCAACAGAAACACAAGCCAGAAAGGAATAGCAAAAAATATTTCAAGCAATGAAAAACAAAGGCCTACAACCAAGAATACACTACCCAGCAAGGCTTTCATTCAAAATGGAAGGTGAAATAAGGAACTTCCCAGACAAAAGAAGTCTAAAAGAATACATCTCCAAACCAGCATTGCAAGATATCCTAAAAGGTCTGCTTTAAGAAGATGAAGAAACAGAGAGACAGGCAGAAACGCAGGTACAAAAGTAAATGGATTAAATGCACCAATCAAAAGACATAGAGCAGCTGAATGGATAAGAACCAACTTTAATTTATAAATGCTTTAAAGTGATCTTGTTATTAGATTTTATTAAATAAGGTACAATTTTGTATATTACTTGCATCTGCATTACTGCAGATCAAGTTTACTTAGATTGGAATCATTTCACAATATGGGAAAACCAGGTTACTTGCAATAACTCAGAAAAATCAAATGCAGTTAAGGAAGAGGAAAAAAGTAAGAAAATGTGGATGTATATTATGTAGAAGGCATGCTATTTTTCTTATTCACTGTTACAAAATATATACTTATTTGTGGGTGTGTAATATATAGATTTTGTTAGCAATTTATATTTCAAATAGCAACCAACTGGTCATGGGTGTGTTGTGAAATCAGTCAATCTTTAGGTTAGAAAAGATGCTGAGAATGAAGACCAATTTGGATGGAAGTTGCAAACTACTAAACTATATGATTTGTGTACATAGACAATATATATTCTCATATTAGCATATAATTAGATGAGATTCCTTTCAACTACATTGTGGAAATATATTTCCAATTATAAAGGCCCCCCAAATTGGGGATGCTTGGGAAAAGGAATGAATGCTATAGTAAACTTTATTATTGAAATGTGAGCATAACTAATCTCTACCTCAACAGACTCTTAAATAGTTCAGGGGTTAGTTTAGGACCACAGAGGAAGTCAACCACAAGTTCAAAAACAACTAGAATACTATTCTACAAAATTATTTAAATACCAGGGATTTTTATTTTTAACCTCAACTTAGTAGACATAATAATTTCCACTCTGGGGACTGGGTAAGCACTGCAAGTGCCATTATTTCTGAAGGCAGCAACTTGTATAACACATGCAGAGGAAAAACAGAGGGTATTGAAAGAAGTACACAGCCTAAATAAATAAATTTATTATTCAAGATGGAAAACTCCAAAAAGAGTAAATTTTACTTCCAGTAGCTTAAAATAAAGTTGAATTGTATTATTGGAGGGGGAAATATATGACTCAAAAGCCAAATTCATTTTTTACTATGGGTTTGGCACTGTCTCTAGGACAACTTTCACAAAAATGAGTTCTGCAATACACAATTTCTTTAATATATTTCACAAAAATAGAATTCCAGAATAAAATAAGCATTAAAGAAGAAAAAATCTGCTTAATTTTGCTACAATATGTCTAAAATACTATCATTTAATATGTAATAATTATGTAAGCTTTTGGCATACTTTTTTAAATTTAATTTTATTGTTGTATTATATCCATGCCCTTTTTGCTCCCCTCCGTCCTCTTCCCCAACCACCCCTTACCCCCCAAAGTCAATCCCACCTGTTGTCTATATCCATGGTTCCTTCATACTAGGTTCTTATCTAAACTTCTCCCCTTCCTTGCCTCTTCTTCCCCCTTCTCCAACCCCCTTCCCCATGACCACTGAAGGCCTATTCACTGTATTCATATATCTGGTTCTGTTTTGCTTGTAGTTAATCTTGTTTATTATTATCCTATAATGGGTGAGATCATACTGTATTTGTCCTTCACTAACTAGATTATTTCACTAAGCATAATACTTTCTAGTTCCATCCATGTTGTTGCAAAGTTAGGAGTTCCTTCTCTCTTTCTGCTGTGTAGTATTCCACTATGTAAACATACCAAAGTTTTTTGATTCAATCATCCACTGATGGACACTTAGATTGTTTCTAGCACTTGGCTATTGTAAATAGTGCTGCTATAAACATAGGGGTATATAGGTTCTTATCAATTGGTGTTTCAGGATTCTTTGGATATAATCCTAGCAGTGGAATTGCTGGATCAAAAGGCAGTTCCATTTTTAGTTGTTGTTGTTTTTTTTTTTTAAGGAAACTTCATCCTGTTTTCCACAGTGGCTGCACCAGCCTGCATTCCCACCGACAGTGCACCAGGGTTCCCTTTTTCCCACATCCTCCGCAACACTTGCTGTTTGTTGATTTGTTGATGATGGCCATCCTGACAGGTGTGAGGTGGTATCTTACTGTGGTTTTAATTTGCATCTCTCTGATGACTAGTGATATTGAGCATTCTTTCATATGCCTCTGAGCCCTTTGTATGTCTTCCTCAATGAGTTCTCTGTTCAGGTATTTTGCCCAATTTTTAATTGGGCTGTCTGTCTCCCTGGTGTTGAGTTGCATTAGTTCTTTCTATATTTTGGAGATCAAACCCTTGTCTGAGGTATCATTGGCCATTATGTTTTCTCATACAGTTGGTTCCCTTTGAATTTTGCTGGTGTTTTCTTTAGCTGAATAGAAACTTTTAAATTTGATATAGTCCCATTTGTTGATTCATTCTTTTATTTCCTTTGCCCTTGGTGAAGTATCAGTAAACATATTTTGGTGTAGGATATCAAAAAGTTTACTGCCTATATTTTTCTCTAGGGCTTTTATGATGACACTGCTTATGTTTAAATCCTTTATCCATCTTGAGTTTATTCTGGTGTATGGTGTAAGTTGGTGGTCTAGTTTTATGTTTTTGCATGTTGCTGTCCAGTTCTCCCAACACCGTTTGTTAAAGAGACTGTTTTTACTCCATTTGATGTTCCTTCCCCCTTTGTCAAATATTAGTTGACCATAGAGTCCTGGGTTAATTTCTGGGCTCTCTATTTATTCCATTGATCTGTATGTTTATTCTTATGCCAGTACCAGATAGTTTTGATGACAGTAGCCTTGTAGTATAGTTTGATGTCTGGTATTGTGATTTCTCCTACCTTGTTCTTCTTTCTCAAGATTGTTGTGGCTATTCATGGGCATTTTTGGCTTCATATAAATTTTTTAGTCTTATTTTCATCTCTGTGGAGTCTATCATTGGTATTTTAATTGGTATTGCATTGAATCTGTAGATTGTTTTGGGTAGTATGGACATTTTAATGATA
>PVIW01007456.1:18072-32041 GCA_004026585.1 Noctilio leporinus
TGTCTTCCTTGATTTCTTTCTTCATTGTTCTGTAGTTTTCTGAGTACAGGTCTTTTACCTCCTTAGTTAAGTTGATTCCTAGGTACTTTATTTTTCTTGTTGCTATGGTAAATGGGATTTGTTTTTTCACTTCTATTTCTGTTGTTTCATTATTGGTATACAAAAATGCTTTTGATTTCTGGATATTGACTTTATACCAGCTATTTTGCTAAATTTGCTTATTAGGTTGAGTAAGTTTTTGGTGGAGCCTATCGGGTTTTGTATGTACACTATCATAACATCTGCAAATAATGACAGTTTGACTTCCTCCTTTCCAATTTGGATACCTTTGATTCCTTTTTCTTCTCTGATGGCTATAGCTAGAACTTCCAAGACAATGTTGAATAGAAGTGGAGAAAGTGGACAGCCTTGTCTCGTTCCTGATTTTAGGGTGAAAGCTTTCAGTTTTTGTCCATTAAGTATGATGTTGGCTTCAGGTTTCTCATAGATGGCTTTTATAATGTTGAGGTATGCTCCCTCTATTCCTATTTTCTTGAGGGTTTTTATCATAAATAGTGCTGTACTTTATCAAATGCTTTTTCAGCATCTATTGATATGATCATATGGTTTTTGTCTTTCAATTTGTTGATGTGGTGTATTACATTGATTGATTTACGAATGTTGTACCTTCCTTGCATCCCTGGGATGAAACCCACTTGATCATGGTGTATGATCTTTGTAATATACTGCTGAATCCAATTGGCCAATATTTTGTGGAGAATTTTAGCATCTATGTTCATCAGAAATATTGACCTGTAGCTTTCTTTCTTAGTTGTGTCTTGCCCTGGTTTTGGGATTAGAATAATATTGGCCTCATAGAACGAGTTTGGGAGTCTTCCCTCTTCCTGAAATTTTTGGTACAGTTTGAGGAGGATAGGAGTTAGTTCTTCTTTAAATGTTTGGTAAAATTCACCTGTGTAGCCATCTGGTCCAGGGCTTTTGTGCTTTGGGAGATTTTGGATGACTTCTTGAATTTCACTAGTTGTTATTGGCCTATTCAGGCTTTCTGCTTCTTCTGGGTTCAGTTTTGGTAGATTATACCTTTCCGGAAATGTGACCATTTCATCCAGATTGTCATACTTTTTGTCATAGAGTTGTTTTTAGTAATTTCTTACAATCTTTTGTATTTCTGAGGTATCAGTTGTGATTTCCCCTCTTTCAGTTCTGATTCTGTTTATTTGGGTCCTCTCTCTCTTTTTCTTGATGAATCTGGACAAGGGCTTGTCAATTTTGTTTATTTTTTCAAAGAACCAGCTCCTGGTCCTGTCGATTCTTCGAATTGTACTTTGAATCTCTGAGTTATTTAGTTCTGCTCTGATCTTGATGATTTCCTTCCTTCTACTTGCTCTGGGCGTTGTTTGTTGTTGCTCCTCTAGTTCTTGCAGCTTTGTGGTTAGTTCATTGTAACCTTTTTTGGAAGGCCTGTATTGCTATAAATTTCCCCCTGAGAACTGCCTTTGCTGTATCCCATAGGTTTTGGGCTGTTGTGTGTTCATTGTCATTTGTTTCCAGCAACTTTTTTATTTCATCTTTGATCTCATTGTTGACCCCTTCATTGCTTAAAAGCATGTTATTCAGTCTCCATGAGTTAGAGAATTTTGGGGTTTTTCCCTTGAATTTGGTTACTAGTTTCAAGCCATTGTGATCTGAGAAGATACTTTGTATGATTTCCATTTTCCTGTATTTGTGGAGGCTTGTCTTGTGACATAGCATGTGGTCTATCTCGGAGAATGATCCATGTGCATTTGAGAAGAATGTGTATTTTGCTTCTTTGGGGTAAAAGACTCTGTATACATCAGTTAGGTCCATTTCCTCTAGAGTGTTGTTCAATGCCACAACATCTCTGGGGATTTTTTGTTTGGAAGATCTGTCCATTGTTGATAGTGGGGTATTAAAATCCACTACTATTAGTGTGTTGCTGTCTGTGTCTTTCTTAAAGTTTTCCAAGATTTTCCTTATATATTTCATAGCTCCTATGTTGGGTGCCTATATGTTTATCAGAGTTATTTCTTCTTGATGGATTGTTCCCTTAAGCATTATGAAATGTCCATCTTTGTCTTTTTTAATGGCCCTCATTATAAAATCTATTTTGTCTGAAATAAGTATTGCTAGTCTAGCTTTTCCTTCGTGTCCATTTGCTTGATATATATTTTTCCATCCCTTCACTCTCAATCTGTGTCGATCTTTTGTTCTGAGGTGGGTCTCTTGAAGACAGCATATATGTGGGTCATGTTGTTTTATCCATTTGGCTACCCATATTTATTTATTTATTTTTAAAGTAGGCCTTTAGCATTTCTTGCAATGCTGGTTTGGTAGAGATGTATTCTTTTAGTCTTTTTTTTTTGGTCTGGGAAGGTCCTTATTTCTCCTTCTATCTTGAATGAGAGCCTTGCTGGGTAGAGTATTCTTGGTTGCAGGCCTTTGTTTACCATTACTTGAAATACTTTTTGTCATTCCCTTCTGGCTTGAATTGTTTTTGTTGAATAATCATTTGATAGCCTTATTGGAGCCCCTTTATATGTTATTTGTCATTTCTCTCTTGATGGTTTTAGGATTCTCTGATTGTCTTTGAAATTAGCCATTTTAATAATAATGTGCCTTGGTGTTGGTCTGTTTGGGTTGATCTTCATTGGGACCTTCTGTGCTTCCTGAACTTGAGTAATGTTTTCACTTATCATGTTAGGGAAATTTTCTATCATTACTTTTTTGAGCAGGTTTTCCATTCCTTGTTTCTCTTTTCCTTCTGGTATCCCTATGATATGGATGTTGTTAGGTTTCCTGTTGTCCTGAAGCTCTCTTAAACCCTCTTCAATCTTGTTCAGCCTTTTTTTATTCTCTTCTACCATCTTAGAGTATTTGTCTGCATTATCCTCCAACTCGCTGATCTGGTCCTCTGCTTCCTCTAACCTACTGTTGATTCCTTCTACTGTATTCTTTAATTTAGAAATTGTATTCTTCATTTCCTTTCATGTGTCCTTTTTCATGTGTTGTAGCTCTCAGTAAGTTCCTTGTAGCTTTCTTGGAGTTCTTTGTAATTCTCCTGTAGTTGTTTATAGTTTTCTTTGATGTGGCTGACCTCATTGAGCTTCTTTATCATCATTGTTTTGAATTCCTTATCTGATATTTCAGGTGCCTCTGTTTCATTTGGTGGTCTTTCTGGGGATTCCTCCTTTCCTTTTGGTGATGAACTGATTCTTTTTTCCCCTATTTTCGGTGTCTGTTGTTGTTTGCTTTTTGTTTTTTTTTTTTTTTTTTTCCCTTGGATTACCCTGCTTTGCTTCCTTGTCTTAGGAGATTTGTGGAGTTCAATGTTTCAGTCTTCCCAATTTTCTCCACTTGTTGTTCTTGGTGTGTCCTTTATTTGAGCTTTCTGGTTGTATTCTGGACCTGTGGGCTGCTGTCCTGCAGGTCTCCACTGCCTCTGGGCTGTGCTCCCCTGTGTCTAGATGCTGACCGCTCCAATTCTTAGGGACCTGAAAATGTCTCAGGCTCCCTATCCTGACCTCCAGCTACTCTGGTACTCGAGAACACCATCAGCACTGCTCTCTACTCTGTTGCCATCTTTTCCTCTCTGTTCATTTTTTTCAAAGAACCAGCTCCTTGACTTTTTGATTCTTCAAATTGTAGTTTGTATCTCTGAGTTATTTAGTTCTGCTCTGATCTTGATGATTTCCTTCCTTCTACTTGTTCTGGACTTTGTTTGCTGTTGCTCCTCTAGTTCTTGCAGCTTTATGGTTAGGTTGTTTTTATAAACTTCTTGTGACCTTTTTAGGTAGGTCTGCATTGCTATAAATTTCCCTCTGAGCAGTGCCTTTGCTGTGTCCCTTAGGTTTTGGGCTGTTGTGTGTTCATTGTCATTTGTTTCCAGGAAGTTTTTGATTTCATCTTTGATCTCCTTGTTAACCCATTCATTGCTTAAAAGCATGTTATTCAGTCTCCATGAGTCAGAGTATTTTTGTTTTTTCCCTTGAGATTGGTTTCTAGTTTCAAGCCATTGTGATGTGAGAAGATGCTTGGTATGGTTTCAATTTTCCTGTGTTTCTGGAGACTTGTCTTGTGACCTACCATATGTTCTATCTTAGAGAATGATCCATGTGCATTTGAAAAGAATGTGTATTTTGCTTCTTTGGGGCAAAAGTCTCTGTATACATTAGTTAGGTCCATTTCCTCTAGAGTGTTGTTCAATGCCACAACATCTTTGGTAATTTTTTGTTTGGAAGATCTGTCCATTGTTGATAGTGGGGTATTAAAATCCCCTACTATGAGTGTGTTGCTATCTATATCCTTTTTGAAGTCCTCCAAGATTTTCCTTATATATTTCGTAGCTCCTATGTTGGGTGCATATATGTTTACCAGAGTTATTTCTTTTTGATGAATTGTTCCCTTAAGTATTATGAAATGTCCTTCTTTAGCTCACTTTATGGCCTTCATTGTGAAATCTATTTTGTCTGAAATAAGTATTGCTACTCCAGTCTTTTTTTTCATGTCCATTTGTTTGATATATTTTTTTCCATCCCTTCACTCTCAATCTGTGTCGATTGAGGAGGGTCTCTTGAAGACAGAATATATGTGGATCATGTTTTCTTATCCATTCAGCTACCCTATGTCCTTTGATTGGCGCATTGAATCCATTTATTTATATTTAAGGTATTATTGATTTATACTTATTCATTGCCATTTTCTCACTTTGTATCTGTATTCCTCTTTGGCTCTCTCTGTTTCTTCATTTTATTTATTTATTTATTTAGCAGACCCTTTAGCATTTCTTGCAATTCTGGTTTGTTAGAGATGTACCCTTTTAGTCTTCCTTTGTCTGGACACTCCTTATTTCTCCTTTCATCTTGAATGAGAGCCTTGCTGGGTAGAGTATTCTTGGTTGCAGGCCTTTGTTTACCATTACTTGAAATACTTTTTGCCATTCCCTTCTGGTTTGAATTGTTTCTGTTGAATAATCATTTGATAGCCTTATTGGAGCCCCTTTATATGTATGTTGCTTGTCATTTCCTTCTTGATGCTTTTAGGATTCTCTCTTTGTCTTTAAAATTTGCCATTTTAATTATAATATGCCTTGGAGTGGGTCTGTTTGGGTTGATCTTCATTGAGAGCCTCTGTGCTTCCTGAACTTGAGTAATGTTTTCACTCATCATGTTAGGGAAATTTTCTAACATTACTTTTTTGAACAGGTTTTCCATTCTTCTTTCTCTTCTCTTTCTGGTATCCCTATGATATGGATGTTGTTAGGTTTCCTGTTGTCCTGCATCTCTCTTAAAACCTCTTCATTCTTGTTCAGCCTTTTTTCATTCTCTTGTACTGTCCTGGAGTATTTGTCTACATTGTCCTCCAACTTGCTCATCTGGTCCTCTGCTTCCTCTAGCCTACTGTTGATTCCTTCTACTGTATTCTTCAATTCAGAAATTGTATTCTTCATTTCCTCCTGGCTCTTACTGATAGTTTCTAAATCCTTTTTGATGCTAGTATAGCTCTCAGTAAGTTCCTTTTAACTTCCCTGAAGTTGTTTATAATTTTCTTTGAGCTGGCTGAGCTCATTGCGCTTCTCTATCATCACTCTTTTGAATTCCGTATCTGATATATCATGTGCCTCTGTTTCATTTGGTGATCTTTCTTGGGAGTCTTACTTTCCTTTTGGTAATGGACTGATTCTTTTTTTCCACATTTTGGGTGTCTGTTATTGCTTGTTTTTTTGTTTGTTTTTTGTTTGTTTTGGTCCCTTTGCTTTGCTTCTTTGCCTTTGTTGAGCACCTTTCTGTGTTAGAAGATTGTGGAGTTTAGTGTTGCAATCTCCTAGATTTCCTCCACTTGTTGCTCTTGGGGTGACCTTTCTGTTATTAACTTGGGCTGTCTGGTTATATTCTGGATTGGTTGTGTATGTTGCTCCTTTCCTTCCAGTTGGCTGATTGAGAGACACTCCTTCTATCCTTTCTCATACACTGTTTTTGAGCTGCTCGTTAGGGATTAATAGTCCATGTAGCTCTCAGTATAACTCAGGTGCTTGAGATTAGCACCAATGCATTTCCTGAGTCTGCCTCTTTTTCTTGGTCAGGTCTCTGCAGTCTACAGTCTAGCTGTGTGCTCTTGGAGTGGCAGGGCCTATGGTTGTCACAATCAGGGCTGATTCTGAGTTTCAGCCCTCAGGTAGGCTGGGCCCCCAGTAGCCTAGCTGGGTTTCAGTGCTGTCAGTGTTCTAGGGCCCTCCCTTCTCTGCTTCTGTGTGAAGTCCAGCAGGGTGCTTCTGTGATGTCTATGGCTGCTCCTCCCCCTCCAGCTCCTGGAGAAGGTTCCTGCCTGCGATGGGCACCTGGCTCCCCTGCAGTGTGGCCTGCAACCTTGCTGGCTGCTGTGATGACTGGCCCTGTCCCCTCAGCTCCCAGAGGAGGCATCCCCTATCTGCCAACAGTGTCCGGCTCCCCTGGGCAAGGGCCAACCCTCTAGGCATTCCAGCTCCCAGAGGAGTCTTTCACTACTGCCTCTGCAATGCGTGCCTGACTCCCCAGAGCATCTGCAGCACAGTCTTTGTTGCCTGCAATGGTCGGGTCATTTGCACCAGCTGCAAGTTCCTGGATCGCAGTTTGGAATTTCCATCGGATCCTGGGGACCCGATGTGGGTGCTTGGGGCTGGGCCTCCCCCCTCACAGGGGCTTCAAACCACTCTTTCCCCAGTGGCACAGCAGCACCTGTTTTCTGCCTTCTTGCTGTTCTGTCAGATGCACTTCCCTGATCCCCTGCTCCTGCTTCCCAAAGTTCTCTTCTCCTCTGTCTCTGGCCCAGTGAGGAGCTTCCTCTCTCTCAGTCTCCTGAGTGAGGCTCCCACACAGTTCCTCCTCTGTAAGAGTTCAATTCCTGGTTCCCACCGGCATTTGACCTCACTGCCCACACTTCACTGCTAAGATTTCTAGTCTCCAGGAAGCCTGGAGCTGGCTTCAGTTAATGATGACCCTCTGAGTAGAGCCACCACTGCCCAGAGCCGACCTCGGCCCGCTGGCCAGTTTGGAACTGTCTCACCTGCTCTCTTGTAGATCTCTGCTGCCTCTGGGCTGTGCTCCCCTGAGTCCAGATGCTTACCGCTCCAGTTCTTAGGGATCTTCAGACATCTTGTGCTCCCAATCCTGTCCTCCAGATGCTCTGGTACTCGAGAATGCCATCAGAACTGATCTCTACTCTGTCCCCATCTTTTTTCTTCTCACTATTGGCATATTTTAAATTTTTTTGTCTTAATTCTTAAAAATCCAGTATGTACTTTTAAATGTGTGTAAAAATATGTATGGGTGTACATATTTGCATGTGTTTGGTAATATTGCAATTCGTATTACTTAAAAGAGTAATTCTTTAAACAAATTAATTAATTTAGGAAGTTTAGAATAACAAAGACTTTGTATTAATATGATTTGAGAAACTGACAGAAGGCAGTAATTAAATGGTGAATTATCTGGATGTGAAAGAAAAATAAGTATACATTGGTGGTTAACAAAGGGATGTTAAGAATAACAAAAGAAATAGAGAAACCAAAGAACTTATATGCATGACTCATGGACATGAATGAAGGGGGACATTGCTGGAGGAAATGGGGTACTGGGTGGAGGTGGGCAAAGAGGGGGAAATTGGGACAACTGTAATAGCAAAATAAATATATTTAAAAATAAGTTGATTTTTAAAATAATTTTTACTCTGTTTCTTGTTGACAGAGTAAAAGAAATCACATACAAATTTTTTTATCTAAAAATGTCATTTGGTATGATTAGTAAGATTATAGATAGGAAGTCCCAGCCCTTATTTTACAGGATCATTGATTTAACTTCAATGTAGAGGACAAAATACCTTTATGAAAATTCAGAATCCATTAAAGAGGTAGCATCAGCTCAGATAAGCACAAATCCAATAACAAGCTAATTGCAATGAGCAAAAAGAGCAGTTTCACTTTATCCATGGGAGGCTTCCTCAAGCTCTCACAGGTTAGCACCGAGGGAGGGAGATCACTTCAGCCTAAGATAGTTCCTGTGGGAGAGAGAGTGAGGCATACATCCAACATCTCTAGGCTTTTGAGGCATTGACCAAGATGCCTGCTTCTGTCTCACTTCACCCAGAGTGAAGGGGTGGGCAACTCAACAAACTTGAAATTCGGGGAGCAAATGAGAACAAACCAATCTCCAGCAACCAGCCCTAAAGCAAAAGTGATCTCTGCCTGAAAAATGATTCAAAATAATCATTTTAAAGCTTGTTAAGATACAAGAGAACATAAATAGCTAAATTAAATAAAAAGCAAAACCATATTCAGAAAAAGAATTTGACTAAATCCAGCATTTGTTTATGATAAAAACTCTCAGCAAAGTGGGAAGAGGGAACATAGCTGAACATAATAAAACACATATATGATAGACCCACAATTGACATCACACTCAATGGGAAAAAATTAAGTGTTTTCCTTAAGATCAGGAACAAGAAAGGGTTGTTGGTTTTCACCTCTCTTATGCAACGTAGTACTGAAAGTCCTAGCCACAACAGCCAGACAAGAAGAAGAAATAAAAATCATCAAGATTTGAAAAATAGAAATAAAACTGCCACTATTTGCAGATGATATGATACTATATAGATAGAACCCTAAATATCCCACCCAAAATTACTAGAATGATAAACAAATTCAGTAAAGTACAAAATAAATATTCAGAAATTGGCTCTATTTTTATACTCCAATAATGGAAAGGAAAACTAAGAAAAAAAATTTCATTTACAGTTGCATCAAAAAATGCCTAAGAGTAAATTTCACCAAGGAGTTAAAAGAGATGTACTCAGGAAAGTTAAATGACATTAAAGAAATAAATTGAAGAAGATGCAAATACATAGAAGTGTATGCCATCCTCATAAATAGGAAGAATTAAAATTACAAAAATGTCCATATTACCCAAAGCAATCTATAGATTCATACAATTTCTATCAAAATACCAAAGGAATTTTTTTTCACAGAACTAGAACAAATAATCCAAAAATGTATATGAAACCACAAAAGACCCTAAATAGCCACAGCAATCTTGAGAAAGAACAAAATTGGAGGTATTACTACTTTCTGACATCAAATTATACAACAAGGCTATAAGTAATCAAAACAAAAAAATACTGGAATGAAAACAGACATACAGATCAAAGGAACAGAATAGGACCAGAAATAAAACCATGCCTGTATGGCCAATTAACATATGACAAAGGAGGTAAGAACATACAATGGGGCAAATACAATAAATGGTGCTGGGAAAATGGACAGATACATATTTAAAAAAAAAAAAAGAAAGAAAGAAAGAAAGAAAGAAAGAAAGAAAGAAAGAAAGAAAGAAAGAAAATACCTGGCTGGTGGCACAATGGGTAAGGCACTGGCCTGAGAATCCAAAGTCTCTGGTTTGATTCCCCTGCCAGGGCACATAACCAGGTTGCAAGCCAGGTCTCCAGCCAGATCTGTAGCTGGAGGCAGGTGAAAGGCACCATGCATTGATATTTCTCTCCCTCTCTGCCTCTCTCCCTACTCCTTTCTATAAAAATAATAAATAAAATTAAAGTTTTTTATTTTTAAAAAAATATTTATTATTTTAGAGAGAGAGGAAGGGAGAGAGTCAGAGAGACACCAATTTTTTATTGCCTTTTACCTGATCCCAGCTACAGAGCTGGCTGGGGACCTGGCTTGCAACCTGGTTATGTGTGCCCTAGATGGGAATTGAACCAGTAACCTTTGGATGGGAATTAAACCAGTAACCTTTGGGTTGCAGGTCAGCATCCTATCCACTGTGCTACCAGCCAGGGAAAAATCTTGAAAAACAAAAAAGAAAAAGAAAGAAAAGAAAAGAAAAGAAAAGAAAAGAAGAGAAAAGAAAAAAGAAAAGAAAATAGACCACCTTTTTACATCATGTACAAGAATAAACTCAAAATGGATGAAAGACTTAAATGTAAGAATTGAAACCATACAAATCCTAGAGAAAAACATAGGGAGTAAAATCTCAGACATTTTTCATAGAAGTATTTTTTTCTGATAGACTTCCCCAGACAAGGGAAACTAATTAAATAAATAAATAGGGCTACATCAAACTAAAAACAAAGAAAAACATCAACAAAATGAAAATACAACCACTGAGTTGGGAAATATATTCACCAGTGACACATTTGGTAAGAGGTTAATACCAAAATTTTGGACTTCTGGCCAAGATGGGGGCAAAGGTAGATATGCTGTGTGACTCACAACTAGAAGAACCTTATATCTACCTTATGTCTATAAAAACTAAATAAAAACAATGCAGAAATTTCAGAAAATCAAACTGCATGGAAGTGCAACAAATGAATAAGTAAAAATATAGCTAGACAAGTAGGATAGGCAGAAATGGGGAGAAGAGCAGCAGTGGCACCACAAGAACTGAAGTTGCAACAAAATGCACAGTCATACATTTAAACGTAGGAAGTGATTCTGGCACTAGATGGCGCAGCCCATGGTACCGGTGTTGAGAAAAATAGAGCCACATTGCTTCTGACTGTGAAAACCACTGCGGATTGGGGCAGAGAAAGAAACTACTGGTTTCAACAGGCAAGTGGCATGGTTCTATCTCATACCCTTCCTCCACATACAGCGCCACAATGTGATGAAACAGGTTGCCCCATACTGACAAATGCCTGAGGTTCTACCCCTTACAAAGTAAGAAGTGTGTTAGAACTGCCTAAGACAGAGGCAAACACAGAAAGCTGTCAAGCTGAGCAGACTGAGAATTATGGCCCAAAAGAGGGATCAGATCAAATTGCCAGTGGGAGAACTAAGTGACTAGGGAATAGCCAACCTTCCAGCCAAGGAGAAAGTCAACCTAACAGATTCAGAGTTCAAAACAATGGTTATTAAGATGCCCACAAACTCGACAGATATGTTTAAATATAGTAAAGGCATAAAGAAAGAAGTGAAGTCTAAACTATGTGAAACAAAGAAAAATCCATATGAAACCAAGGGTGAAGGGAAGGAAACTGGGATTCAAATCAATGATTTGGAACACAAGGAAGAAATAAACAATCAACCAGTACAGGAAGAGGAAACAAGAATTGAAAAAAATGAGGAGAGGCACAGGAACCTCTGGAATGACTTTAAACATAACAACATCTGTAACATAGGGATCCTAGAAGGAGAAGAGGAAGAGCAAGAAATTGAAAACTTGTGTGAAAAAATAATGAAGGAAAAGTTCCTCAATTTGGTGAAGGAAATAGACATACAAGTCCAGGAAGCACATAGAATCCCAAACAAGTTAGACCCAAGAAGGACCATGGTAAGATACATCATAATTAAAACACCAAAGGTTAAGAAGAAAGAGGGAATCAATTTTAAAAGTAGCAAGAGAAAAAGAGAGAGAGAGAGAGAGAGAGAGAGAGAGAGAGAGAGAGAGAGAGAGAGAGAGATAGTTACCTACAAAGGGGGTTTTATAAGACTGACAGCTGATTTCTCAGAAGAAATATTGCGGACAAGAAGGGCCTGGGAAGAAGTATTTAAAGTGATGAAAAGCAAAAACCTATAACTAAGATTACTCTATCCAGAACAACTATCATTTAGAATGGAAGGGCAGATAAAGTACTTTCCAGACAAGGTAAAGCTAAAGGAGTTCATGATCACCAAGCCATTGTTATATGAAATATTAAAGAGACTTATGTAAGAAAAAGAGGATCAACATTAAAAAGGCAACAAACTCATCACTATCAACAGTAGAATCTAAAAAATAAAAGCAAAAACTAAGCAGATAACCAGAGAGGGAATAGAATCAAAGATATGGGGAACAGTTGGAGGGGTGTCAGCTGGGAGGAGGAGGGGATGAAGGGGAGAAAAAGGTATTAAGGAGAATAGTTTATGGGTGCAGAATAGATAGGGAGATGTTAAGAATAGTACAGGAAAAGTTAAAGCCAAAGGACTCACATGCAGGACCCATGGACATGAACTAAGTGGGGTGGGATTGCTGGAGGGAGAAGGGTGCTGGGCAAATGGGATCAAAGGGAAGAGAAATTGAGACAAGTGTAACAGCATAATCAATTTAAAAAAACCCAAAATTTATAAAGAACTCATGGAACTTAATACATACACACACACAAAACCAAGCAATACAATTAAAAAATGTGCAAAGGACTTGAACAGACACTTCTTCAAAGAGGACATATAGATTGGCAATAGACATCTAAAAAGCTGCTTAATGTCACTAGTTGACTGAGAAATGCAAATTAAAACCACAGTGAGATATTACCTAACATCTGTCAGAATAGCAATCATCAATAAATCAACAAACAACAGGTGTTGGCAAGGATGCAGAGAAAAGGGAACCCTCATGCACTATTTGTGGAAATGCAGAACAGTGCAGCCACTATGGAAAACAGTATGGCATTTCCTTTAAAAATTAAACATGGAACTGCCTTATGACCCAGTCATTCTACTTCTGAGTACGTATATGAAGAAATCCAATACACTAATTTGAAAGGATACATGCACTACTATATTCATTGCAGAGTTATTTTTAGTAGCTACACTATGGCAGCAATCCAAGTGCCCGTCAATAGATAATAGATAAATAGATAATAGATAAATAGAATATATATATATATACATATATATATGTATATATATATATATATTTATACCACTATTTATCTTATACACACACACACACACACACACACACACATATATATATATATATAAGAATGAAGCCCTGGCTGGTGGCACAGTGGATAAGGTGCCGACCTGAGAACTCAAAGGTTGCTGGTTCAATTCCTCAGCCAGGGCACATAAACAGGATGCAAGTCAGGCCTCCAGCCAACTATGTAGCTGGAGGCAGGGGAAAGGCAACCATACATTTATATCTGTCTGTCTTCTGTCTCTCTCTCTCTCTCTCTCTCTCTCTCTCTGCCTCTCTCCCTACCCCTCTTTTTAAAAATAATAGATAAAATCTTTAAAAAAAAGAATAAAATTTTACCATTTGTGACAGCATGGATGTACCTAGAGGGTATTATACTAAGTGAAATATGTCAGACTGAGAAAGACAATTACCATGCAATTTCACATATATGTGAAATCTGAAGAGCAGAATAATCAAACAAAATAGAAGCAGACTCATAGGTGCAGAGAATAGAATAATAATTGCCAGAGGGATGGTGTGTTGGGGAGCTCAGTAAAAAAGATAAACAGATTAAGAACTACAAATTGACAGTCACAATATAGTCCCAGGAATATAAAGTACAGCATAGGGATTATAGCCTATAATCTGAAGTATCTGGTTGACACTTTGTTAAGTATGATTGTCTCATCACTATACTATACACCTGAAACTAATAAAAGTAGTACTGAATGCAAACTGCAAGTGAAAAATAAAATAAAAAAATAAAACAATACATAAACAAAATGAGAATATCAACAAAGGGACAGAAACCATAAAATTAAAACAGAAACTTTGGAGCTGAACAAAAATTAAACTGAAAAATCAATAGAATTTAAATAACAAACAAAAAGAAGAAAGAACCAATGAATATAAGAGAAGTAATTGCAAAGTATCTGGGCAGAAGAACAAAAAGAGATGAAGAAGAAAGAGAAGGAGGAGGAGGGGGGAAGAATAAAAACAAGGGCATGCAGAGAGCATATAGGATTTATGGGACCCATTATGTAAACAATATATGCATTGGCCAAAACCATGCATATTTGGGGAGGATAATAGGTATCCAGAGTCACAAAGCCTACAGGTTTCAACAATCAATCTAAATTTTTCACCAAGACCTATTTGAATCAAATTGTCAATAATCAAATAAAAAAAAAGTAAACAGGAAGAGAAGAGCAATTCACCACATATAACAGACCAACCATGGTTGTCAGCAGATTGCTCAGCAGAAACCTTGCAGCGTAGGAGAGAGAGAGAGAGAAAAGAAGAAGAAG
>PVIW01007456.1:32141-72907 GCA_004026585.1 Noctilio leporinus
AAAAAAAAAAAAAAAAAAAAAAAAAAAAAAAAAAAAAAAAAAAAAAAAAAAAAAAAAAAAAAAAAAAAAAAAAAAAAAAAAAAAAAAAAAAAAAAAAAAAAAAAAAAAAAAAAAAAAAAAAAAAAAAAAAAAAAAAAAAAAAAAAAAAAAAAAAAAAAAAAAAAAAAAAAAAAAAAAAAAAAAAAAAAAAAAAGCCAGATAGGAACACTGAACTTTGCAACACTTTCCACAAAGGAAAAAAAAAAAGAGAAATAATTTTCAAGACAACAAAATATTAAAGTGTTAATAATCACTAGACATGCTTTACAAGAAATGCTAAAAGGAGTTGTTCAAGATGAGATAAAAGACATTGAAGAGAAACATAAAAGCAAATGAAACTATTAAACTCACTGCTAAAGGTAAATATACATAAAAATACAGAATACTGCATTACTGTAATGCTGGTATGTAAATTATCATAGAAAGAACAACTTACCAAGAAGGTAGAAATTTGTATGCTTCAAACTGTATAAGGCAGGAATTACAAGAAGAAAAATATAAATATGTCATCATGGTGACAAAATTTAGAGTATGTCCTAGATAACTGATTGATTAGAATAAAAAACTTGGTAAGGATATATAAAATTTGAACCACACAATGAAAAATTGATGTAGACAAACAGATAGATTGATAGCTATAGATACAGAAACAAATATAGATATCAGTTTAGATATTTATTTCCCAAATACAATTAAAAATGAACTATATGCACATATATTTAACAGGACTATGAAAGACCATTAAAGACTTAATAAATTTTATTGAAGAACATAAGAAAATCATAATAAATGTTAAAGATAAGAATACTAAAAGTTGGGAGAATGCCAGGCCTATAAATGTAATATAATACTAATAAAATATCAAAGAGATTTTAAATACACTTTGATAAACTGAGTTTAACATTTGTTTGTAAAGGAAAAAGCTTAAAAACAGACACATTATTTTTTAAATGAAGGTAAATGGAGGGGAATTACCCTATAACTTATCTAAAATATGATACAAAGTAACCATGATTAAAATATATTCTTGGTACAGGCCAATGGAAAAAAAATGAGTCCATAAATAGAACAATGTTTAAATAGATGATTACCTGGTGAGCAACCCCAGTCCCAGATCAGACTGCAAAGCTCCTGGTTCTAGTACCAGGGAAAGTAAAGCCTCATTGCTTCTGACTGTGAAAACCAGTAGGGGTTGGGGCAGAGAAAGAAACTGCCAGTGTCTCAGCAGCCTGCTTGTTTAGAGAGCCCCCGTGGTACTAGAACATCTTCAGACCCACCCACTCTGGGAACCACAACCAAGGGAACAGCTAGAGAAGTGCCAGTCCCATACAAGAAGCTGAAAAAGTGCCTTGAAAAGGGGCAAATGAGAAGCAAACAGCATTGTTCCCACAGACCCCTCCCCCACATACAGTGCCACATTGTGTGGTGAAACAGGTTGCCCCACATTGAGGAATGAATACCCAAGGCTCTGCCTTTCATAATGTAACAGATGCTACAGCTCTACCTAAGACACAAGGGACAAACACAGGAAGCTGTCAAGTTGAGGAGACAGAGAAGTATGGTCCAAAAGAGGAAGTAGGTCAAAGTTTCAGTGACAGAACTAATTGACAAGGAGAAACCACACCTAACAGATGCAGAGTTCAAAACACTTGTGATAATGATGCTCATAGACATGACAGGCCTTCTTGAGCATGGCAAATGCTAAGTGGAATCAAGGCAAATCACATGAAACCAATGGTAAAGAGAAGGAAGCTGAGGTTCAAATCAACAATTTGGAACATAAGGAAGAAATAAACAGTCAACCAGTACAGAAAAAAGAAATAAAAATTGAAAAAAATGAGGAGAGGCTTAGGAACCTCTGGGACAACTTAAACATACCAACATACAAATCTCAGGGGTGCCAGAGGAGAAGAAGAAAAGCAAGAAATTGAAAACTTAGTTGAAAAAACAATGAAGGAAAACTTCCCTAATTTGGCAAAGGAAATAGACATACATGAAAAAGAAGCACAGAGAGTCCAAAACAAGCTAGACCCAAAGAACACCAAACCAAGATACATAATAATTAAAATGTTAAAGATGAAAGATAAAGAGAAAATCTTAAAAGCAGCCAAAGGAGGTCATCATCACCAAGCCATTATTATGTGAAATATTAAAGGGACTTAGTTAAGAAAAATAAGATCAAAACTATGAACATTAACATGACAAACATAACTATCAACAACTGAATCCAAAAAATATAAACAAAAATGAAGTAAGCAAGCAACCAGAATAGAAACAGAATCATAGGTATGGGGGTCATTTGGAGGATTGTCAGCTGGAAGGGAGACCGAAGAAATGGGGAAATGGTGTCAGGATTAAGAACTGTAATTGGTAGGAACAAGATAGATAGGAGGATGTCAAGAATAGTATAGGAAGGGTGAAGCCAGAGAACTTACATGCACAACCCATGGACATGAATTAAAGGTTATGAAGCTGCTGGAGGAAAATGGGGGCCCTGGGCAGGGAGGAGCAAAGGTGAAAAATTGGGGGACAACTGTAACAGCATAATCAATAAAATATACTTTAAAAAGAAAAAAAAAGAATAAAATGTAAATGTTTAAAATAATTAATGAAATTTACTTTTAATAGACCTTATTTATTTGTTCTTAGAGAGAGGATCAGGGAGGAAAAAAGAGAAGGAATGAAGGATTGATCAGTTGCCTCTCTTATGTGCCCCAACAGGGTACCAAACTCGCAACTCAGGCATGATCCCTTATTGGGAATTGAACCAGAGACCTTTAGGTTTGCTGGACAATGCCCAACCAACTGGGCTATACTGGTCAGGGCAGAATTAATAAAATTTAAGTGTGTTAAATATTATCTTGATAAGTAAACTTAAAAATATAAAAACACCATCTCTTTCTAAAGTTATTTATATGTTAGAAATGGCCCATGTTTTGCTGTTTATTTTTTAGTAAGGAAAATTGAAAGACAATTTAAATTAGATAAGAACCATACAAGGCTAGCCAGGAAAACTCTAAAGAAGAGTATTAATAACAGTAATATCTTCCACAAACTGACATATAAATATAGAAGAATATAGGTCAGAAACAAACTAAAAGTCATGCTGCACGTTATATTTGCCAAATATATTGCTTCCAACCACTTTATATATACTGTCATTTAAGTCTTAAATCAACTACATAAGGTAGGTGCTATTATCCCCATTTTACAGAAGAAGAATTAAGCAGTTTTTAATAAATATAGAAGAGAGGGATTTAATAAATAGTGATGCAATTATTGATTCACATTTTAAAAATGGATGACTATCTTTATAGCTTTACACCAAAATAAATTCCAATGGATCAAAGGTTTAAATGCAAAAGATGCTAAAAGTTTACAAGCATAATCAGAGTGATAGAAGCTTTCTAGTGGAGAGTAGTCCATTGCTTTTGCCAAGTACTGGCTGATTCAGAGTGAACAGCACCAGGACAGGAGCTAAGGTACAATGATGAGTTAAGAGAAGGATCAGTTTACCTGCTTGCTATGTGTTGTGTAGACATGCCAGCACCTGTGTGTGTGTGTGTGTGTGTGTGTGTGCTTGTGTGTGTGTGACTCTAAGATAGACCTTTTCTTGAGAGGAAAAAAAATGATAAAAATGGGATCTTTTAAATTGAGGAAACAAAATGCACTGCAGGAGAAGAAGAACTTAGGCCACAGATCTGGGACTAGATTGGCTATGGGGCTGGGAACAAACACCTTACATTCTAAAATGAATGAAAGCTGGAAATGACAAATTTGTGGTGCCTCTTACATATAAGATTAAGCGATGTTTTTCTAGCAGTGACACTGACTTAAGTTTGAAGACGTGGCTGTACAGGGATGGAGAAGAATGGCAGTTCTGGCAAAAGGCAGTTAACTAGTGGCCTCTGGGGCCAAGCCTGGGGAAGATTAAGGGTTAAATGAGTGTTGAAAAATTAGGAAAGAAAATTGCAAGCTTGACACACACAATGGCAGTGGTAATGGAGACAAGATGACCTTCAAGAAATGCAATTGATTTAGAATGGATGGAGACTGTTAGTGAATATGCGGTGGAGGAGGAAATGTCTAGAATAACTACGTTTCTGTCTTGGGTGTCTGGGAGCATTTTAAAATTAAAGACCAAAGAAGGGGCAGTGAGATTAGGAGGCAAAGGGCACTTTATATTATTGAGTTTAAGGTATCTGTGGGCCATCCATGTGATCACGTTTAAGAGGCAGTGTATAAATAAACTTCAAATCCGTTAGGGTCTTAGCTCAGGCTCTCGGGAGACTGAGATAAAAGCTCATGCACAGATGATGTATTAAAGAGTGGAAGCGGAATATGGAAGGAGAAGAAGTTGGTCAAGGGTGTAGCGGCAGGTGGGGTCCCAGACTCCCCCAATGCCAACTGGAATGCTGGAGAACAAATTGCACTACCATCTACTCTCCCCTCAGTCAGTAACTGTGGCCTGCCTCATGGGACAAACTTCCTCACCTGCCCCCCGTAAAGTGGCGCCAGTAGCCCAAGAAATGCCTCTGAAGAAGGTGGCAGAATCTTGGGTGGGAACTCAGAACATGCCAGGAGCATCCGAGAAGATTGAGTAAGAGCACTGACGCCTATGGAGAGACCTGTTTAGCATTCATCTCCTTGGTGGTGGTGGTTAGGACACAATGAGGTCCTGAAGGCAGAGGGTTTAGTCCATGCATAGAAACGATGCTTGGAAATCACTGACGCTCAAAGGCAGACAGGCCCGTGGAGAAACCTGGGAATGGGAAGAAAGCGTCCGCGGAACCTGTGGAGTAGCAGACCAAGGAAGCATCCTGGGTGTTCTCACGCTGGGCTTTGGCTTGTTTGTTTTGTGGTGAGTCGCGCACTCACATAAGCCAGCAGTGTGGTGATGGTGGGGAACAGTAATGAAAGTGACTGAGACACTTTTGTTGGGAAAGCCAGTCACCGGATGAGGAGCAAGCACCAGTGTCCCCACCAAGGGACCCTCCCGGCTGGGATGGACTCAGCCCTGGCTGAGCATTGAGAGCTCCAAGTCTGCCTGACCAAATGTGGGGTATTTTTAATCTGTCAGTTTACTGGGCATCAATAGGATGATAAAGCATATATTTTCTGAAAGGGTGAAGGGAAATTGCCTAAAGGCCCAGAAAAAGCCTGGGTTAATATTTATTTAAAATAGTGAGTGCATCGTCTGTGCTGAGATCTCCTGGCCTGAGGCCCAAACAGGAAATAAAACTATAGGAATTATGGTGAGTCAGAAGCTAATCTCACTACTACCTAGCAGGGAGAGGAAGAGGAAAAGGAAAGGGGGAGGGGTGGAGGAGAGAGAAAACTAATTAGTTGGGGTTAGGCGGATGAGGGGCATGCGGGACAGGGTCTTTCCCATTGACAAGAAAAAGCCTGGTGCTCTGAGAAGATTAACGTCAACAATTTTCATTCTTTCCTTCTAGGTCAAAGTTGGTCTTAGGTCTATTTATATTTATTATACAATAGTTATTACTTAAATAATACATATTTACTTTGGAAAAATGATGAAAAATGATAAAACACTATAAATTGTTTTGAAAATCACCTCATTCTCATTATAAACAAATGTTTCAGAAATTTCATATGCATAAAAGTATTTTAAAATTATGTTGTGCTTTTTTATGTTAATGCACATTTTAAAATATTGTTATATGGCTATAGAATGTTTGTACTAATATCACCATTTATTCAAGCTCTTGCCTATTGTTTGATATTATTTTTTAGCCTCCTGGTTTCTTGTTAATTGTTTGTTTTGGAAAATACAGTGTTTTCCCCTTTATTTTTATTGTTGATACTATCTCAGATGTCCTTATTTTCCAGCCCTTCACCCAGCCCCTGCCCCACCTTCCCTCTGGACACCACCACATGTTGTCTGTGTCTAAGCAGGAATTAGCTAAAGAACATATATGTGTGGATCATAGACTCCTGTTTTTAAGCTAAATACAGAACAAGCCATTCTGATACCGAGTATGTAGCTGGTGCTCAGGGCATGGCTTAACTCTATTTATTAGCACTTCCATATTCTAGCAAGAGCCCCTAACTGAAACTGATGGAAATGCATCAGTGGGAGATAAGCTGAGAGTGTCACTTGAAGCTATAAGGGAAAGAATTGTATCCAGATATAATACCTCCAACTCAATTAAAAACTTGAAATTATTTTCTGATTTTAGAAAACTAACATCTTATTATGCAAGTCTGATGTAATCTTTGGAAGTCGATGCACCTGTGAAATCTGAGCATCCTGGGGACATTCAACATCAGCATAGCCACCCCTCCTTGTTACTCCTCTTCCTACATCAGGGTCAGAAAGAAATGTGATATATACTCCTGACCAGAAAGAAAATACAGGCTGACTGGAAATACAGAACAATGCAGACAGAAGAAAAGCTTTTTCTGCCATTCTTTCCACCCCATCAAAGATATCCTTCTGACATTCTCAACCTTTTACATCCACTGCATTTATAATATCCAAATGTTCTCAGGCTCTCTCTGCCCTGTCTGCATTTAGAGCTGAAGTGGTTACCAATGTTAGTGACTTTGATTTCTGCTTTTCCTACTAAAATATTTCTATTCCCTTTATCCTATCTGTTCAGTTCATTTTTTTTTTTCTTCATCCTGATCTTCAAATGTATGAAGTTATACTTTTCTTTCCCTCTTAATTCTTACAACTCATGGCTATGTCCATTCTCTTCTAAAGTCCTGGGTCTCATGGTCAGCCATGCAGTACTTTTTTAATGGAAATATGGCATTCTTGCTTCCTTCAATGAGATACACATTTACTTCTGATTCCTAGATTGTTATATGTTATATGTTGCCAAAGAAAATATCAAACCAAGAATACCACATTCTCTATAACTTCATGATTTTCCACCTTCAATGTTGCCTACTTATCCTTTCACTCACATTTTATGGCTTTCTAACAGCATTATCTAACAGCTGCTATTCCAAAATTTGTTCATATTCCCTTGAACAATCTGTAGTTTCACTTCCCTGAACTATTTCTTTTTTGTTATTTGCTAATGAAATCCTTCTTTTATTTGGGAAGCAAAATACTCAACCCAAGAATGAAAATCATGATTAGTCTAAGCCAATAATGCTAATTTCATTTTCTTTACTCATTTACAGTCTGGGGATAGCTGCTCTAGTTTTGGCCAATGTGATTAAGGGAATATTTGCTAGGAGCTTCTGGAAAAGATTACAGATCTACACATACAAGGTCTGTCCTGAAAGTATAGGCAGAGCAAACTGTTGTAATTATATTGACATTGGCTCCATACTTTCAGGACAGATGTCATATGGCAGAAAATATGTAAATGTGTTTCTTTTTTATCTCTTTTCTTGCTTCTTGTGGAGATGTCATGTGAAATGGATTCAACAGCTATCCTACTACTTCCAAGAGAAGGTGGAGGAAGATTCGAAGATGACAAGCCTGATATTTGTTGAGCTCCTGAAACCATCCTAGAATTGCCTGCTTCAGACTCCTTATCATGTGAGATAATTAATTGCCTGAAAATTATTATTAGTTGGCAATTATTTTATTTGTGAGCAAAAATATCTTAAGGGATCAACTTAAGCTCAGACCCTTATCACTGCCCCTTGGTCTCAGCAGATGATACTCTCCTGCAAAAACACAGCTGGATCATTCCCATTCTATTGTCCCTTTCTCTTATTTAACAGGATGAAGTGCTTTTAGCAAACTTAATTCATTTATGGGTCTGTTAGAGTTCATCAACTTGTCCTTCTCTAGGATACTGCTCCAACAAGCCTCTATTTCACCTAAACCTTTAATCCTTTTTGTTTTACTTGCCTTTTCTTCACACCTTTGGAGGAATCCCCACTTTATGGTTATGGGGATGGCTGGTGCCAACCCTACAGATGAGTTTGATATCTGTTTATTAGTCACATCTACTCATGACCCAGAGAAGAAAGACACCACCTGAAGACTCATGGTCATATGGGGGTTGCACTCAGAACATAGCAGACAACCAGAGGCGGCAGAGGTGGGAGGCAGGCAGGCATACTGGCTTCCTTAGGAGGATGTGGCTGGCTTGGGTCAGTGTTTCTGTGGACTGGAAGGGAACTCAAATCAAGCCTGACCCTCAGGGATAAGGATGGCTGGGCCTGGTGCCCATGGTAAGCAAGGCTGTGTGGCCAGGGGCGTTTATCCAAAAAACAAAGGGGAAAACACTGGCATATTTTTCCTAGGCATGTATAAATATAAACTTAAATTACATCATTCATGAATTTGAAATTTTCTTCTAATTGTGAATTGTGTGAATACTTTTCTTAAATTTTATTTGTTATTTTTAGAAAGAGGAGAAGGGAGGGAGGCAGAGAGGAAGAGAAACATCAACATATGGTTGCCTTTCACCTCCCTTCAGCTACAGGTCAGGCTGAAAACCTGGCTTGCAACCTGGTTATGTGCCCTGACTGGAAATTGAACCAATGACCTTTGGGTTCACAGGCTGGTGCCTATCCCCTGAGCCACCAACTAGGGCTTGAATATGTTTATTCGCTTAAATATATACATATATAACACACAGTGTGTTATTTATGATTATGCAATCTTTATCCAAAGCCCAAAATTTAGATATTCTATTTGTTTTTGATATACTATTGTTATCATTATTATTATTATTATTTTGCTGAATATTACTATGGCTAGATGTTTACACATATAAATCATATTTTTTCCTTTGGATAAATTCTAGGAAATAGATATTTTGTTAGAATTTACAAAAAACATTTACTACATACTTCAAATTGTCATACAAAAAGTTTACACTGATTTATATTACCAAAAATGTTTAAGAATGCACATTTTCAAGTATTTTTGATTCCATTATGTTAACTTACTTCAATGTGATAAGAAATTGTCCTTGGTTAAGTTCTCATTTCTCCATGTGTTGATTGGCTACTTATATTTCTTCATTCATAAACTAACACTATTATTTTCCACTTTTCTTATGTCAGTGTTCATATTATTTTTAAGTATGTACTTATAGAATCATTCTAGAAATAATTTTTAATATTTCCCCTTACATGTCTAGTAACAAAGTATTGCTGGATGGGAGTAGTATTTTTTCATTAAAATTACCTGTTTTTTAGTATAGAGAGTTTTGTATATAAATATCAACATATTTTTTATCTTAGAACAATCTTCCCTTTATTATACTTTCCTTCATTCACTCCTTCTGAAATTTCTATTATGACAATATTCTATGGTCCTACTCTGTTAATTATATATTTTTTATCATTTTCTCTTGACTTTTATGTCTTTATTATCTCACTCTGATTTTTCTAAGTAAGTTATTAAAAAGCTCTCTAATTTAAAGTTTTTTCTTCTAAGTAGTTCACTGTCTCCATTGTACTTTTTCTGTTCAGTAATCATGCATGTAACTTCTTTTTCTTGTGAGTTCCCCCCTCTTTTTCTAATTTCATAGGTGTATTATTCTATCAGATTGATTTGAAAGTTAAATTCAAGATGTTCTAGAGTTTTCTTCTTCTTTAGTAGCTGTATCTCATAAGATACATTTACTTACTGTTTTCTTTTATTTAGTGGTTTCCGTTTACTAATTTTATAGACAAAATTATATATATATATGTGTGTGTGTGTGTGTCTATAATCTTAGAGAGTTGAATTAGAGAGTTGAAAATGGTACTTTTGGACATCACTTGGGTCCCATTTTAAGACATTAATACTGTATAAGATGTGGAAAAATTTATATATATTAAAATTTAACTTTGCCAGATCATATATCCAAGACTTTTGGTGAAGACAGAGGGCAGTATATCATGCAGGTAAGTTTGCTTCTGTGCTAAAAACTTTCTTTTACATGGCTATTATTATAGCCTAAGTATAATTTAGCCAGTGACCTCTCTAACTTCATTAATGGCAAATGGAATATTACCCCCACTTTATCTAGTTTGCTCTTAGCAGCTCAGGGTGTAACTTTATTTTTTTTTTTAAGTTTTTTTTTTTTTTTTTTAAGATTTTATTTCATTATTTTTAGAAAGAGGGGAAGGGAGAGAGGCAGAGAGGGAGAGAGACATCAATGTATGGTTGCTTTTCACCTGCCTCCAGCCACAGACCTGACTGGAGACCCGGTTTGCAACCTGGTTATGTGCCCTGGCTGGGGAATCGAACCTGCGACCTTTGGGTTCGCAGGCCGGCTCCTTATTCACTGTGCTACCAGCCAGAGCAGGGTGTAACTTTAAAAGAAGAGTTTCTACTTCTCCAGAAAGTCACTAGGATAGAAAACAGGCTTTTACTCATTGCCCCTAGAGACTTCTCTACTTCTAGGGGCTTAACTTTCTTCACTTGAAGATGTTATTGTAGTATGGCTAGGTACTGAGCTTTGTGTTCTCCAAGCACAGACTTTCTGTAATGGTAAACATCTGATCACTCAGTAATTCCCTCAATCCTGCCTCACCTGCAGGTATATTTCAGATATTCCTCTTCAATAGTATTCAAAGCATTGGCATGTTGCAGGTGCTACTCCCTCATTTCTAATGTCAATACACATTTTTTCTCATTACTATATTTCTTGTTATTTTTTAAAAGAAATATGTATTATAGGGAATAATGGAGATGATTCTCTTTCTTTTATGTTATTTTAAATAGATTTCAGCAAGCTTGTCCATGATTTCTTATCAATAACTTATTATTCTCTACTTCCTCCCTGGAAATAGAAAACTAAAAATTCAGTTATATTAATCAGTGTTATTAAAAATAAAATTCTCCTTCTTAATCTGTATCTGTCAGAATAAACTAGTTTATGCTGTAGCAACAAACAACCCTACAATTTATGGTTTTTAACAATTATGGTTATTTCTCATTCATGTCCTTTCTGCGCTGTTTCACACTATGGCCTTGTGTTTAGTTTCAAGTTAATGAAGCAGCCATTATCTGAACCTTCAGACCCCACAGCAGAAGAACCAAAGAGACATAGGGAAATCCTATTGGCTCTTCCAGCTTTCAATGGGAAATAACATACGTCACTTCCAAACATATTTTATTAGCTAAAACAAGCCAGGGAAACACCATGTTTAATGTACTACAGAGAAGAGAGAGCTGGAATATTTTGGAAAGTTCTAATAACTACCACATTTTCTATCATTTTTAAGCTTTAACACTATTGCCAAGATAAATTTGCATGACACAAAACACCAACAGCCTTTCTCCCAGTTGATTGTTTATCATATTTTTCTCCAACTTCTCTTTACCAATGACCTAAGTGTAGTTGATCCTTGAATTTCTATTGCTTATTTTATTTTCTATTGTATCTCTTTTTTCTGTCCTTGAGTGACCCTATAGTAACATTTACACATTCATATATTGACCTAGCTTTTTATCATTCACTTACCAGGAATTTGTCAGTTTTACATGTGCTATGAGATATAAGGCTGAATAAGATAAAACCCATACCTTGTGGGATGTCACAAATTAAAATGACAAACATCAAGCCCTGGCTGGTGGCACATTGGGTAAGGTGCCAACCTGCGAAACCAAAGGTGGCTGGTTCAATTCCCCAACCAGGGCACATAATCAGGTTGCAAGCCAGGTCTCCAGCCAGATTCATAGCTGGAGACAAGTGAAAGGCAACCATACATTGATGTTTCTCTCCCTCTCTGCCTTTCTCCCTATCCTTCTCTCTAAAAATAATTAATAAAATATTTTTAGAAATTTTTTAAATAAATAAAATAAAATGACAAACTTCAGTTTGTCTGCATGTTTTAATAGATATATGCTGTATGTGAAATATAAGAAATTGTAATTTTGGTGATTAGGATAACTAAGTAATTTGAAATCTGATAATATTTGAAGTTATTCTCATGAAATTATATTTAAAAATATAAAAAGTAATGACTAAAACTTTCAACTTTTGAATAAAATCTTCCACTTACTCACTTTCTGATGAAAGTTTTAAAAAATATTCACATAAAAGAACTCTGTTGGAAAACTATCATAAAAAGAAACTTCCAACAGGCATGATATATTTTAAATTTATGAGTGCATGTAGATTTTTGCTGATACTGTTTTGTGTATTTTCTCTAAATTGGTTAGAAAATGTAAGAGCTAGTTTTGAATTAATTTTTAATTAAAAATATAATTTTATTTTTATCATTGTGCAACTTATGGTACACGTATAGGATTTTTTAAAGTATGTTTTATTGATTATGCAATTACAATTGTCTTAATTTCTTTTTGCTTTGTTCCCCTCCATCCAGGACTCCCCTTCCCTCCTACAATCCCACCCCCCCACCCTTAATTCATGTCCATGGGTTGTGCATATAAGTTCTCTGATTTCACCCTTTTCTATAGTTTTCTTTTTTTCTTTTTAAGATTTTTACTATTTTTAGAGAGAGGGGAAGGGTGAGAGGGCAGAGAGGGAGAGAGATATCAATGTATGGTTGATATCATATTCACCTGCCTCCAGCTACAGACCTGGCTGGAGACCTGGCTTGCAACCTAGTTATGTGCCCCGACTAGGGAATCAAACCAGCAACCTTTGGGTTCTCAGGCCAGCCCTTATCCACTGTGCTACCAGCCAGGGTCCTATATTATTCTTAATTTCCCCTGCCTATCTTATACCTACCTACCAATTATGTTTCCTAATTCCTGCACCTTTTCCCCTTGTCTCCCCTCCCACCTGATAACCCACCCAATGATCTCCATTGTTGGGGTCCACCTGGAAAAACATCAAAATTTGGAGTCCTGTGAGGGCTAGGCTGAGTCTGTAAGACCTGATCAGAAAACTGGGAAGGCTGGGTACATACATGTTTCCATATTATAGCCAGTGGACCCTGGGCTTGGAATTGGGCCATTAGACAATATTTTAGCTACCATGAAGCCCAGCCTGTTTTCTCACCTTGCCTAATCCTTTGTTGTGTCAACAGCAGAAGTTTTTAAAATTTGAAAGCATATCCTGACTTGAGTGAGATCTCCATGTCCCTTCCCTTTTTTTTCCTTTCTGTTTTCCTGTAATTAACATTGTTTAGCATTGATTGACAAACTACATGCCTTCAAGTTTACCACTTTCAGTAAAAGATGTTTGGGAACAGTAAATATAACCTTTGGCTTCGAGCCACTGGCCAGCTTTTTTTCCCTGCACTTGCTGTAAGGGATGGTTTAATTTAATCTGCTGCACTGGGGGATTAACTGCAGGTCAGGGGATCCCCCAAACTCTATACCTATGGTTCTGATTCTATTCTCATTGTTTAGTTTTTTATTTTTTTAGATTCTGTTGTTGATATTTGTGAGTTTGTTGTCCTTTTAATGTTTATAGTTTTTATCTTCTTTCCCTAAAGTTCCTTTAAGATTTCATATAATAAGGGCTTGGTGATGATGGGCTCCTTTAACTTCCCCTTGTCTGGAAAGCACTTTATCTGCCCTTCCATTCTAAATAATAGCTTTGCTGGACAGCTGTGCAGAATAAGGTAATCTTGGTTGTAGATCCTTGCTTTTCATCACTTTGAATACTTCTTGCCAGTCCCTTCTTGCCTGAAAAGTTCCTTTTGAGAAATCAGCTGATAATCTTGTAAGAACCTCTTTGTAAGTAACTCTCCTCTTTTCTCTTGCAGCATTAAGATTCTTGTTTTATCTTTAACATTTAACATTTTAATTATGATGTGTCTTGGTGTGGTCCTCTTTGTGTCTAGCCTGTTTGGGACTCCTTGTGCTTCCTGGACTTATATGTCTATTTTCTTCACCAAATTGGGGGAGTTTTCCTTCATTATTTTTGTCACATAAATTTTCAATATTTTGTTCTTCCTCTTCTCCTTCTGGAACCCCTATGATTCGGATATTCGCATGTTTAAAGTTGTCCCAGAAGTTCCTAAGCATCTCCTTGTTCTTTTCAATTCTTGTTTCCTCATTCTGTACTAGTTGATTATTTATTTCTTCCTTATGTTCCAAATCATTGATTTGAAACCTGGTTTCCTTCCCTTTATAATTTATTTTGTGTGGATTTTCCTTCATTTTGCTTAGTTTAGCTTTCACTTCTTCCCTTCTGTTTTTGCCATACTAAGCATGTCTGTCAAGTCTATGAGCATCTTTATTATCAGCACTTTGAACTCTGAGTCTTTTAGGTTGGCTATGTCCTCATCACTCAGTTCTCCCCATAGAACCTTGATCTGTTTCCTCCTGGGGGTCATACTTCTCTGTCTCCTCAACTTGACAGGATCCCATGTTTGATTCTGTATCTTCAGTAGAGCTGTTCCATCTGTTACATTGTTCAAGGAGGAGCCCTAGGTATTTTTCAGTATGGGGTGACCTGTTTCATCATGTTGTGGTGCTATATGTGAAGAAGGGATCTGAAAGTAAACAAAGCTGCTTGCTCAGCACTCACCCCTTTTCCAGGCACTTCTCCCACTTCCTATATGGGACTGGCTCAGCATGAGCTCAGAGAGTGGGAATAATTAGCTGTTGTGCTGGCCATGGTTCCTGGAATGGGTGGATCTGTGGATGTTCTTGGACTGTGGGGGTCCTCTAAACAAACAGACTCTGCTGAGAGACTGGCATTTTCTTCTTCTACTCCAACCCCCAACTGGTTTTCACAGTCAGAATATCAAAGCTTATTTTCGCCCTGGCCCTGGAACCATGAGCTGCATAGTCTCATCCGGTGCCAGGAGCACCACACAGGTGTAGCTACTTTTTAAAAATGTGTGACTGACTGCACTTTCCACTGGATGATCCCAGCTGCCAAACCAGGTTGCCTTGGTCTGCCCTTGCTCTGCCCCTCCTACCTGTCTGGATGAGTATTTCTTCTTTATATCTTTGTTTGTTGGACTTATGTGTAACAATTTTCTGCAATTTCTGGTTGTCTCTAGTTTTGAGGTAGGTTTTTATTTTTTAGTTGTGGAGGGAGATGCAGCCTATGTACCTATATCTCCATCTTAGACAGAAGTCTTAGTTCTGAATTCTTGAAGACCCAACTTTGCCTCTTTATCTCTGTGTCAAGCAAAACTCTATACACAGTAAAGTCTTAAAAGTGTTTATGAAATAAGATATAATTGATTAATAGTCTATCTTAAGACTATTTGGCTTTTCCATCCTAGTTATTACCTAGGAACTAAAAATCCATGTGGAATATAAATATTAATCAAACAAAATGAAGCCTGTTATAGTAGACCTAGACTGTAGAGTTGGAGCTACCACTGTGTTTGTGCAAATTACCTTTCTTTGCTGTGGCTTGGTTTTCTAGCTTTAAAATTTGAGAAATCATGAGTTCAAATAACAATTAAATGATGATATGGCTGAGTCCAAAGCAGTATAAATTTACTTTTGTGTACCTTTGGATTCTGAGTATCTGAGCAGACAGAGTCTAACACCCTAAAAATTCTTAACTCCCAAAGCAAGTTCCTGTATATTTGTAGCATTTTGAGAGAGAGTGTGATGTACAATTGTTATAGGCAGCATATAGAAGTCCATCTACATGAGTCCTGGAAAAGTAGGCATTGAAGTAAGTAGCTAAATAAAGTAAAAATAAATATTTTTTCCATAAAACCTAGTAAATAATTGGTATCTCTCAAATTTAGTATGATGGGAAGGAGAGTAAGAGGTAAGAGAGAAAAAAGAACGGTTTGGTTCCTTTCCATGTTAGGACATGGGGTAGAGTCTCTGAATTGTATATTCTCATAAAATAAAAATAAGTTAATTCCAATCTTATTAGTCCCTTAACACTCTGGAGAAACCCCTTGTATAACAGGTATGTGTTAAGATCATTTGAAGTATGGAGGAAGTCTTTTGAAGCATTATTTGAAGTGTAAGACAAAAATACATATTTGGTGAAAACAAGTGACCCTGGAGGGTAAATCTGTTGGGTTTAAATCTGTAAAGGGACAGCTAGTTTCAAACATGAGACATCCCCATCCAGAGGGTAAGGTCCCATGTTAATACTTGGAGAAAACATGGGACCTTTTGTCAGCAGGTGCCACCCTGCATGACTCTGCAGGAAGAAGATATCTTCATCCTGTGTTCCCCACCAGCAATGGCAATTCTCTCATTGGAAACTCTCAGGATAGCAATCTTCTCAGTGGATGACTAAGGCAGAGACCTCATTGTCTGGTTATTAAATGCTCTGTCATGATGTTTCATACTAAATCATGCTGAAGCATTTAATTAACACATTCAACTCTGGAATAGTATTTCCTTACATGAAGCAATAATTTAGTTTTTTAATTACAAGTTCATTTTTTAAAATATTTTTCATCCTATTTTGGCAAAAAAAAAAGGATAAAAATGAACAATTTACAAGTCTGAGATTTGCTTGGAGAATAAAAGTGAAATGTAGCAAAGGATTATTTAGGCTATGTTGTTTCATGACATCCTTTAGAAATATTCAATAGTAGTATTTTCACCTTACAATTACATTTACATTGTTGAAAATGATTCTATTTTAGTTTCCTCCTGAGGAGTGTGATCCGCCCCCCCCCCCCCCCCCCCCCCCCCCCCCCCCCCCCGCCATTACACTTAAGAGTCTTTCCATTAAATGTATTAATGTATTTGAGTTTGGGACTCTGACTTCTCTTATTGTTTCTAAGGAAATGGCCAGGAAAGGTCACACATCAGCTTTTTAGAGTAAAAATAATGAATGGACATTTGAAATGAATAAGAATTATTCCCACTCTCTGACCGTTCTATGCCACATGTTTGCCTTGTGCCTCATTTCCCACCACTGGAAGCTCCCAGCTGAATAATCACATCCAAACATGCTGAGCTAATTGAAGAAAGGTGCTATAAAAACATAAGGTACTATTATTATGGTCATTTTCCCAGGCCTTGGGCTTCCCCACCCACTTCCTCTGAATTTACAATGAGGTGGAAAGCTTTGCCTCCTCCAAAGGGATGCAGACTGCAAGAGCAATGTCTCTGGTGCCCTCTAGTGGTTCCCTCCAAGTAGCACTAATTGGCATGTTCAAAGGAATCATTTCTTTGTCTTGAACATGCCAATTTAAAGGAAATGATTTATGACAGAAGCACAGATGGTCTTTTAGATTAATATTTTTCAACAAAGTATTTACATCCATAAAAATGTCAGGCAGTCCACAGTATTTTTAAAAATAGCATTAGACTCTTTTCTGAATGGGAGAGGATACCATAAATATTTTTCCTGATAATCTAATCACTCAAGAGATTATGAGGACAAATGCTTCTATCCTTACAAGGCTATTTTGGAGATGATGCATGAGGGTATGTGGAGGTACTGAGCAGATAGCAAGTTCTTTACAGAGATTTCCTGAATGTGTCTCATCTCAAGTCTGTCACTCTCTAGCTGTGTGAGGTCAGATAGTGATTTGGCTTAGCTGACCTATAATTTCTTTCTCTTTCTTTCTTTCTTTCTTTCTTTCTTTCTTTCTTTCTTTCTTTCCTTCCTTCCTTCCTTCTTTCTTTTATTTTTATTATTTTTAGAGAGAGGGGCAGGGAGAGAGGCAGAAAGGGAGAGAGACATCAATGTATGGTTGCCTTTCATGTGCCTCCATCTATGGACCTGGATGGAGACCTGGCCTGCAACCTGGTCATATGCCCTGGAAAGGAATCAAACCAGCAACCCTTGGGTTTGCAGGCCAGCACCCTATCCACTGTGTCACCAGCCAAGGGTATAATTTTTTTATTCCTAAAAGAAAGCATTTAACCAAATAAGTAGTTTTTAAATCTATCAATTCATTGAATCAGCTGAGCTTCCTTTCATGGAAGAAATATTCAATATAACCTCAAAATATATAAAACAAATGACAGTGGAAGCATTCTGGCTTAGCTGTGTTGGGAAGGCAGACTTTTGCCTATCAGGGCCTCCTTTCCTTTTCCTTCTCCCCAAAGTCTCTGACACACCTTAAAGGAATGCAAAACTAGGGAACACAGTCTTCAAAGGATGATACTAGTTATCACTATTGTTTATGTAGACTTTAATTAAAAACCTGTTAAAATATTATGTAGTTAATTTCCTTATAAGTTCTTACACTTTTTATTGTTCCATGCAATAAGCATTTTTTTCCCCACTTCAATCGATGTATGCTCGGAGGCAGTGGAGTAGAGATGAATTTCCAAGGTTTCTTTCTATCCTCAGGCTTTGAGACATTATGAATTAACAAATAATTTAATTTAATCACACATACTGTTGAGCATCAAGTACTCAACTTGATGCTGGATTCTGTCAGGATAAAGAAGTTGGTTGAGACATAATCTAGTTGACAAATCTTTGGAAAGTTATAAAGTACTATATCATGATATGATTGAATAGCACCAAAAATGTATGAATACTGAAATTTATGTGACAAAGTAGTTTCAGTTTTATTGCTATCTGGGGTAAAGGGAAATAAGTACATTATGCAGGAGTCAGAAAAAGGACAAGATGAGTTGAGCTGAGCCTGGAGGAATGGTTGACTTTGGCTGCATGGAGAGGATCAGAGGTTTATGAGGTCCCTGTGAAAGCTGGGGGGCAGGAATGAATGCACTGAACCTGGCTTCGTGAGGCTGTGTGGTCCGCAGCAGGACCAACAGCTGCAATCAGCAGCTCTGTGGCTGAGCCTTGGCCTTGCTCCTTAGTCAATGAAAGGATGTTTATGAAGACACAAACAATATCTGGCAGCAAAAGCAATTAATTTCTTCAAAGTGTCATGAAGAAAAAGGAAATCTATTCTGTTCCCATACATACATTATTTTTACCATGTAAAATATTAGAATATTATAACTTGTTTGTGGTATGAGTGCATGATTTCTACTTGGAAACACATTACATTTTAACTTACACTCTAAGCAGATCATTCATTTTTAATATGTAAACCAGTGATAGTAAGAATTGGTGTATTTTTAAACCTGAGTGCATATAGCTACATGAAAAAGGTCTCAGCGTCACGTCAACCAGCCTAGGAACTCTACCTGCTGGATCAGCACTGCCCTAAACAAACAGCACAAGTCATCAGAGGGTCAGCTCTTCTGAAATGGAACATGTGACGCTGGAAATCCAGCTTTTCAAATGTAACAGATGGAACCTGACTAAAATGAAAGGGTTAAGTGCCGTCCATCTTCAAAGAACCAAGATCAGGTAGATAATAGGTAACATGGAAGTTACTTGTACTTATAAATTTAGCATATATCCTAGCTGATAAATTAATAATAGACATCTACCCTTCCATAACAAAGGGGGTAGTTTTTCTCCCCTTGCATTGCTATTTTTAATTTTTAAAAAAATTTCCCAAACTGGCTCATGTGATTTCTGGCCCTGGACCAGGCTGAAGTGAAAACAGGAAACCGTCATTCCTCCTGCTCTGTTTCCTGCCAGGTCAGCGCTAGGAAGGGCTAGAGACCTGGAGGCATGGCTCCAGGTCACTTCCTGAAATCCTCCTAATTCAGTTTGGTTCATTCCCTAGGAGGGAGACTTACTGTTAACAAAACATCGTGACCTAGACTAAGAAAGAATATTTATAGGAAATCAATTCACTTATTTTATCAGATTGAAAGGCCAAATATTTTTAATGTGTAATTTCAAAATAGTATTGGAAAGGTATTTGAAAATATTCACAAATGAAGAATATTTTAGTATACTTAAAATAAAAAAATTATGTTCAAATTAACAGGCAATAGGTTTTCCAGTGGGGGAGAAGATATAAATATAGGAGAAAAAGAGAATTATTATTATGTGTAGATAATGTATATACCAGTAAACTGAATAAATTATCTTAACAACTGTTTAGAAGCAAGAGACTTAACCTCAAAGAATAAGTATAATACTTACACATGAAAATTAGTAGATGTTCTCTATAGTAACAATAATAAGCTATAGTATAAATGGAAAACATTCCATTTACAATATCAAAATAAAACATAAATAAAACAAATATTTTAGAAAAAAGTCTGGAAGGCATAATAATAGAACACAATTTAGTGGAGATATGATCTGCTGTCTGACTGAAACTTGCGAAGTTTATTTCTTCAGCCACTTGAGCCTTGGGGTGCAAGCAGTGAGAAATTATAAATTATAAATGTGTTACAGTTATTAATACTTTGCATTCCAGCCTATGCATTGAACTGTGAATTTTGGACTTTAAAGTTGTACTTTCTAACTTGAAGTTGCTGATCACTATTAGAAGTAACCAGTTCACCTCTAATCCCTTAATTTCTCATGCCCTATGTATTTTTTCCTTTAATGGGCCCTTTATTAATGTGACCACAGATAGCCCATGCGTGCCACTAACTGAATGGTTCCAGGCGTTACCTGTGCCAGGGATTCTTCGCTGCTGCCAGCGCTAACAAGGCTGGGCAACACAGCCCAAATTTACCAGCTTCCCTGGGGGAAAGGTTATTGATTCCAGCGCTAATTTTTGTATTAGTTTTGTTGTAAAGACAAGAGTCCAACAAAACATTATTATAAGCAGATGAACGATGGGTTTGTGTAGGTAGAAAGGAGTTCTAAAAGGGTAGTGTAACTGACACAATCTCTTGAGGTGCCAGAGAAGTGGGCATAAAAGCTTCCAGAAGGGAAGAGTGCCTCAAATCATTCCCTAGCTTCTCTTCTGCTACTGCTGGGACCTAGGTGTACGTAGGACTAATGAGGGACATGAATACCCCCTGAAATTATTGCCACTGCAGCTGTTGTAAACTAGAAGCAGCTGCAGTTTCTTCTGCTATCTGTCAATGCAATGTTAATTTCCACTTACAAACTGAGGAAGCATGTGTTTGATTGGCATGGCATAAACCATGTGACCACTACTTGAGCTCTGGTGTCTGGGGATGCCAATATTTCATCTTTCCAAGTCTTTTCAGGAGGCAGCCTTTCTTGGAGAGGGATTGTCCTGGAGAGGGGTTGTTGCTGGGCTGCAAAATAGTGACAAGTGTCCATGAGTATGGGAGGTCCTCTCTTATGTCTTCTTCCTGAAAAACATTTCAATTCAATGTTTCCATTTCATTTTTGTTTGCCCCAAATATCTTTGGATCACATAATACATTTTGAAATTATTAAATAGGCTTCAGATTTTGATTTGAGTAGAGTTAGTGAGATATGTTGAAAAAATTATGTTATGTTAGTGAGATATGTTGAAAAAGGTTATGTTATGATAATCAGTATTTCCATCTAGGAACTGAGTATGATTTAATTGATTCACACATTCATTTACATTTTATGATAGTTTGCTTGTGCCTTATTTTTATGAATGTATGATTGACATACAATCTATGATTGATTTCAGGTGTAAGTCATAATGATTCAACATCTACATTCTGAAATGTTTCTATGATAAGTCTAGTTACCATCTGTCAATATACAAAGTTACTACAATATTATTGACTATTTTCTCCACTATATTTCACATCCTCTTGACTTACTTATTTTATAACTGAAAGTTTGTATTCCATACTTCCCTTTGCCTCTTTCCCAGCTGCCCAAACCCTCCCATCTCTGTGAGTCTGTTTTTTGTTTCTGTTTTGTTTCTTAGATTAACATATAAATGAAATCATATGGCATTTGGGTTTCTCTGTCTGACTTATTTCACAAAGTATACTACCCTCTAAGTCATCCATATTGCCACAGATAGCAAGACTTCATTCTTTTTATGGCTGAGTAATATTTCACTTTACATATTACATCATTTTACCTATTCACTTAATTTGCTTCTATATCTAGGCTGTTGAATTAATGGTGCAATAAACATAGAGATGTGTCTCTCTGAGATAGTGTTTTTGTTGTCTTTAGATCAGTATCCAAAAGTGGAATTGAGGGATCATAGTTCTAGTTTCAGTTTTCTTATGAGCCTTCATACTGTTTTCCATACTGGCTGCACTATTTACATTCTCACTGATAGTGTGTGAGGGATCCCTTTGCTGCACATTCTCACCAACCTTGTTATTTTTGGACTGTCTATAGTAGGCATTTTGATAGATATAAGGTGATGCAAGTATTTTTGTGGTTTTGATTGAATTTTCTTAATGATTAGTGATGTTGAACAACTTTCAATGATCCACCTGTATGCCTTCTTTGGAAAAACTATCTCTTCACATTTTTTAAGAAATGGGGTCTTTATTTTTTTAATATTGAGTTTTATGAGTTCTTTATATATGTATTTTAGATATTGCTCATTTAGTTCATATATGATTTACAAATAATTTTTTCTCTTTAAAGATTTTTTATTTATTATTTTTAGAGAGAGGAGAAGGGAGAGAGGCAGAGAGGGAGACAGACATCAATGTATGGTTACCTTTCACCTGCCTCCAGTTATGGACCTGGCTGGAGACCTGGCTTGCAACCTGGTCATGTGCCCTGGCTGGGAATTGAACTAGTAACCTTTGGGTTTGCAGGATGGCAACTTATTCACTGTGCCACCAGCTAAGGAGCAAATCATCTCTTACTTAGCAGGTTGCTTTTTCAGTTTGTTGATCATTTTCTTCCCTGGGGTGGGGGCCGGGGGAGCTTTCTGGTTGCTCTATCTGATTTGTTTATTTTGCTTTTGTTGTTTTTTCTGAGGAGACTGGTCCAACAAAAATTGCCAAGTCTGACGTGAAAGAACTTACTGCCTATGTTTTCTTCCAGAAGTTTTATGGTTTCAGGTCTTATATTCAACTATTAATCCATTTTGAATTTATTTTTGTATATGATGTAAGATAGCGGTCCCATTTCATTCTTTTGAATATAGCTGTCTGGTTTTCCCAAAGCCATTTATTGAAGAGACTATTATCTATTGTATATGTTGCCCTCTTTTTTTTTTTTTTAATTGATTAAGTGACTATATGGGCATGGGCTTACTCCTGGGCTCTCTATTGTATTCCATTGATCTTTGTGTCTTTTAAAATTTTCTTTTAGATTTTATTTGTTATTTTTAGAGAGAGGGAAAGGGAGAGAGGCAGAGGGAGAGGGACATCAATGTATGGCTGCCTTTCACCTGCCTCCAGCTACAGACCCGGCTGGAGACCTGGTTTGCAACCTGGTTATGTGCCCTGGCTGGGAATCGAACCAGCGACCTTCAGGTTCCCAGACTGGCACCTTATCCATTGTGCTATCAGCCAGGGCGCTCTTTGTATCTTTTTGTTTTGATTACTATAGCTTTGTAGCACAGTTTAGAATCAGGGAACAGGGTATCTCCAGCTCTGTTCTTCTTTCTCTAGATTACTTAGGGTCTTTTGGGTCTTCTGTAGTTATATATAAATTTTAGGATTCTTTGTTCTAGTACTACAAAAAATGCAATTGCTATTTTGAAGGGAACTTCATTAAATCTTTAAATTATCTTGGATAGTGTTAAAAATGAACAATATTAATTCTTTTAATCCATGAACATGGACTAGCTTTCTATTTATCTTTTGTGTTATCTTCAACTTTTTTCCAATGTCTTAAAGTTTTCAGAGTATAGGTCTTTTACCTCTTTAGTTAAATTTATTGCTAGATATTTTATTATTTTTTAAACATTGAATTTATTGGGGTGACATTGGTTCACAAAACCATATAGGTTTCAAGGCTACAACTCAACAACTCATCTGCACACTGCATAGTGTGCCCCCCACCCCAGCAAAGTCTCTTTCTGTCCCCCAACTTTGCCCACTTCCTCCTATAACCCACCCCTCTTCTCTTTGGCTATCATCACACTGTCACCTGTGTCAATAAATTTTTAAAAAATATTCCCTCTGATAGCTGTTTATTCATATATAGAAACATAACTGATATCTGTATAATAACTTTATATCCTGTGACTTTATTGAATTCATTTATTAGGTTTAATGGGGTTTTTGTTTTTTTGTTTTTTTGTGAGTCTTTAGGTTTTTCTATGTGGAATACATTTTATCTACAAATAGTGACAGTTTTGTTTTTTTGAAAATTTGAATATCTTTTTTGCCTTTGTCTGATTGCTGTGGTTAAGACTTCTGATACTATTTTGAATAAAAGTAATGAGAGTGGGCATCATTGTCTTATTCTTGACCTTAGGAAAAACTGTTTTTAGTTTTTCACTGTTGGGTATAGTGTGGGCTTGTCATATATGGCCTTTATTTTGTTGAGGAACATTGTTTTCATACCCACTGTGTTAGTTTTTATTGTAAATGGATATTAATCAATATAGTTGTATAATTATTTTATACATTTGCTTTAAATCAGATATGGAAAGAAAAATATTAGATTTACATTCTTTTGTGTATGTACATGTGTGTATTTCATTCTATTGCAATTCTTTGTTTCATATATCCAGTGTCCTTTAATTTTAGCATGAAGTACTCTTTTAACACTTTTTATAGGACAAGTCTTAGAGCAAAAGATTCTATTTTTTTGCTATCTGCAAATGTTTTAATTTCACCTATTTTTGGGAGGATAGTTCTGTTAGATATAGAATTCTTGGTTGACAGTCTATGTTTTTAGCACTTTCAATAGCTTATTCTAGTGTTCTTTGGCCTTAATAGCATCTGATGAAAAATATTCTGTTAATCTTATCATGACTTTTTTATACATGAGGGGTCAAAAGTGACTTTCTATTTTCACTAGTCACTCTTTGTCTTGACTTTTTTGTTTGGCGATAATGTTTCTAGATGTGTAACTCTAAGTGTTCCTCACTTGGTATTTATTGATTTTTTTTTTTTTTTTTGAATGCTTACGTTAGTGATTTTCATTGAGCTTAGGATATTTCTGAACATTACTTCTTCAACTAAATTTTCTGCCCAATTATCTTTCTCCTTTTCTTCTGGGGCTCCCATTATGCATACTTTGGTATGCTTTTTTGAAATCACATGTTTTTGAAACTAGATAGCCTAGGCAAATAGCGAAAAGTGTCTGGGAGTGAGACTTTGGGGGAACTCCAAATTCATTGTGACTCATCCAGTAGTTGCTAAGCTGTTAGTTTCTGCTGCTGCATAAAGTTAAATACCATTGGATTTCAAAGCTACCATGAAGCTAAAGAGTGGGCCTGGAATTTAAGCAAGTTAAAATGGCACAAAGATCATGGTTCTTACTGAGATTCAGCCATTTTTCTTGAATAAATTCTCTTTGGATTGTTACAAGCTTTTAGCTGATTTTCAGAGTTTTGGAGAAGCTGAATTTGACAGTTTTTAATTTTCACCAGTATAAATTCTACAATTCTAAATTCTAGAGTTCCGGGCATGGGTTCTGAAAACAGCAGTCTTATTTTTATAAGATGTAGTAGAGTTTTCCAAATCACTCCTATCATTTGCAAATAAGTCAGTTTCCTTTTCTACTGTCTCTAAAGTCAATTTTCAAAAAATATTCCAAGACATTATTGAAGTCAATGGAAGACAACTTTTAGAATAATTAAAGAACTCAACTATGGGAGTGGAGGCAGGCTGAGTAGAGGAGGGCAAATGGGATAGAATTGGGAAAACTGTAATAGCATAAATAAAAAAAGTTAATATTACTCATTTAGTCACATACTGAATAAGAGCTGACTTCCTTATTGGGTCTTAACTGAAATAAGCCCTCCTACCTTGCCAGGGATTTGAATTTGACATGAGCTGATGTAACAGAGCTTACACTGATAGGTTATTATTGACATACTGCACAGTTTTTATGATCAATTTGGATTGTTTGTCACACCTATCACATCAGATCAATTTGGGTTGGATCCAGTTTAGATGTTTTTAAATGTGAGTATCACTGGAAGTTTCAGAAAATAGCTATAATGATCAATAAACATTCCTTTGCTATTTAAAAAAATAATTAAAGAAGATAACCTTTAAAGGTAAATCTTTTGAAGACAATAACATTCACATGATTTGCAAACTCTATTATTTTTTTAAAATATTCTAATTTTATCTGCAGTATTTTCAAAAAATACCAAAGTTGAAGTTAGCAGTCTAAGTTTACATTCTGCCTATGTCACTTACTAGTTGTGTGATTGTGAGCAAGTTCTATAACTTCACTGAGACTTAGTTTTTTTTCCTGCTCAAGTATATAACAACAATGATGTCTTTCTAAAAAGCATAATGTGAGGGTTTTAAATAAACTTTATTTAAAGTACAAAGCCTGCCACAATAAAGATGTCCTCCAAATGGTACTTATTTCTACCTGTATTGATATCAAAAGTAACCAAAGTAAGAGTTCCTGCAAGATGGCAAAGGAGTAAATGGAGCTACACCAATCTCCTTTCAGGTTGTATCTGGAATTACTTTTTTGAGGAAAAAGATAGCTGGAATTACCAACAGAACACCAGCTGGAAAGAAGTCCTATAGCCTATGGACAAAACAGAAGAGGACAGTTAATCACAATGTGACTGGTAGGAATCATGGAAATGTGAGAGGGTGGGCTGGGCCCCCACTGGAGGCAGCAGCTGAAGAGATGGAGACGGAAACTGGAGACAGAGAACTACTAGGGTGACCACAATGAAAATACATTGGCACCCACCTACCTTGGGCTCCAGCAGAGGGGGCAAAGAGGACTGGAGACACATGGGGAGAGTTTGCTGCAGTAGCTTGGAGGAGAGAAGAGGGGAAGCATCCGTGCGGATCCCAGTGCAGACTCATTGCCCACACCTCTGGCTGACAACCCCGTGCCAAGCGGCTTCCATACAATGGCTCTCATAGCCCCGCACACTGGAAAAAATCTGCCCCAACCAGCGGTGCCTGAGACTGGTGTCCGATCAATTCTTTGATTTACATCTAAATAAACCTCTCCTGCCCTGCCATGTCTGAGCATAGATACAATAGTTGGCACCTGAAGAGGTATCTCTCACCCAGCAGTTTCTGGGCCTGGCAGCTAAGTAAAAACTCTCTGACTTACAGTTGGGTCAGTTGGTCAGCCCCACACAGTGGCAAGTGAGCCTGGTGGCTGATTATGGCTTCATTGGTGCACAACTGAGTTGGTTTGTCCTGCCCAGTGGTCCCTGGGCCTGGTGGCTGATCACAAACTCATCGTATTACAGTTAAATCTTTCAGTCTAGCCCAGTGGCCCCTTAGCCTGACAGCTGATCACAGGTTCATTGGATTATAATTGGATCTTGCAGCCTAGCCCAGTGGCACCTAAGCCTGGCAACTGATCACAGATTCCTTGATTTACATCTGAATCTGTCCCACCAAGCTGCACCTGAACTGGCAGCTAATCCATTGGAATACAATTGAACCTCTATGGCTAGCCCAGCAGGGCCTGAGTTTGGTAGCTGATTCATTGATTTACAACTGAATCAGTCTGTCATCCCAAGCAGCATGTGAGCCTGGTGGTGGATCACAGACCAATAAGATTACAACTAAATCAATCCTTCCAGCCTTGCAATTCCTTAGCTTGGCAGCTGATCATGGTCTGATTGGATTACAACAAAACCTAAAAATGGGGAGAAAAAGAAACAGTCCATCACCAAACGAAAAGGAGGAATCCCCAGAAAGACCACTAAATGAAACAGAAGCAAGTAAACTATTGGATATGAAATTCAAAATAATAATAGAGAAGCCCACTGAGCTCAGTGAACTCAAAGAAAATGACAAACAACTCCAGGAGAATTACAAAGAACTCCAGGGGGAGCTACAAGCATCTCACTGAGAACTACACCAGCATTAAAAAGGACAAAGAAGCTATCAGTAAGAGCCAGGAGGAAATGAAGAATACAATTTCTGAATTGAAGAATACAGTAGAAAGAATGAACAACAGGCTAGAGAAGCAGAGGATTGGATCAGCAAGCTGGAGGACAACATAGAAAAATATTCCAAGACAGTGCAACAGAATGAAAAAAGGCTGAATAGCAAGAAAGAGGTTTTAAGAGAGCTGTAGGAAAACATGAAATGCAATAATATCCATATCATAGGGACACCAGAAGGAGAGGAAAAACAAGGAATGGAAAACCTATTCAAAAAAGTAATGATAAAAAAACTTCCCAAACATGATGAATGAAAATGTTACTCAAGTTCAGGAAGCACAGAGGGTTTCAATGAGGATGAATCCAAACAGCCCCACTCCAAGACACATCATAATTGAAATGGCAAATTTCAAAGACAAAGAGAGAATCCTAAAAGCATCAAGAGAGAAATAGCAAATAACATATGAGGGGGCTTTGATACGGTTATCAAATGATTAGTCAATAGAAACAATACAAGGCAGAAAGGGAATGGCAAGAAATATTTCAAGTAATGGGAAACAAAGTCCTGCAACCAAGAATACTCTACCCAGCAAGGCTCTCATTCAAAATGGAAGGAGAAATAAGGAGTTTCCCAGACAAAAGAACACTGAAAGAATACATCTCTACCAAACCAGCATTGCAAGAAATGCTAAAGGGTCTGCTTTTAAAAAATGAAGAAACAGAGAGAGACACAGAGGAACACAGGCACAAAGGGGTAAAATGGCAATAAATAAGCATCAATTAATAATAGCCTTAAATGTAAATGGATTAAGTGAGCCAATCAAAAGACATAGGGTAGCTGAATGGATAAGAAAACATGACCAACATATATGCTGTCTTCAAGAGACCCACCTCAGAACAAAAGATCGACACATATTGCAAGTGAAGGGATGGAAAAATATATATCAAGCTAATGGACATGAAAAAATGGCTGGAGTAGCAATAGTTATTTCAGACAAAATAGATTTTACGATGAAGGCCATAAAAAGAGACAAATAGGGACATTTCATAGTATTCAAGGGAACAATCCATCAAGAAGATATAACACTGATAAACATGTATGCACCCAACATAGCAGCTCCGAAATATATAAGAAAAATCTTATATCTACATAAGGATGTCAAGAAGGATATAGACAGCAACACACTAAGAGTAGGGGATTTTAATACCCCATTATCAACAATGGACAGACCTTCCAAACAAAAAAACACCAAAGATATGGTGGCATTTAAATCACTCTAGAGGAAAAGGATCTAACTGATATATGCAGAACCTTTTACCCCAAAGAAGAAAAATACACATTCTTTTCAAATGCACATGGAACATTCTCTAAGATAGACAACATGGTAGGTCACAAGACAAGCCTCCAAAAATTCAGGAAAATTGAAATCATGCCAAACATCTTCTCATATCATAATGGACTGAAACTCAAAACCAACTTCAAGGGATAAAAACAAAAACATTCTAACTCATGGAGACTGAATAACATACTTTTAAGTAAGGAATAGGTAAATAATGAGATCAAAGATGAGATAAAATACTTACTGGAAACAAATGATAATGAATACACAACAGCTCAAAACCTATGAGACACAGCAAAGGCAGTCCTCAGAGGGAAATTCATAGCAATAAAGGACTACCTAAAAAGAATAGAAGAAGTTTATACAAACAACCTAACCATAAAGTTGCAAGAACTAGAGGAGCCACAACAAACAAAGCCTAGAGCAAGTAGAAGGAAGGAAATTATCAAGATCAGAGCAGAATTTAACTTAGAGACTAAAACTACAATTCGAAGAATCAATAGATACAGGAGCTGGTTCTTTAAAAAAAATAAACAAAATTGGCAAGTCTTTAACCAGACTCATCAAGAAAAAGAGAGAGAGGACCTAAATAAACAGAATCAGAAACCACAGAGGAGAAATCACAACTGATACTTCAGAATATAAAGGACTGTAAGAAATTACTACAAAAAAAAAAAAAAACCCACAAAAACTGTATGACAAGACATTTCTGGAAATGTATAATCTACCAAAACTGAATCCAGAAGAAGCAGAAATCCTGAATAGGTCAGTAACAACTACTGAAATTGAAGAAATAATCGAAACTCTCCCAAAGCACAAGACTCCCAGAACAGATGGCTACATAGGTGAATTCTACCAAACATTCAGAGAAGGACTAACTCCTATCCTTCTCAACCTATTCCAAAAAATCCAACAAGAGAGAAGACTCCCAAACTCTTTCCATGAGGCCAATATTATTCTAATCCCCAAAAGAGGTAAAAACACAACTAGGAAAGAAAACTAAAGGCCAATATTTCTGATGAACATAGATGCTAAGATTTTCAACAAAATATTGGCCAGCCAGATCCAGCAATACATCAAAAAGATTATACACCACGATCAAGTGGATTTCATCCCAGGGATGCAAGGATGGTACAACATTCACAAATCAATAAATGTAATATATCACATCAACAAGATGAAAGACAAAAACCATATAATCATATCAATAGTTGCTGAAAAAGCATTTGATAAAGTTACAGCAACCATTTATGATTAAAATGCTCAGCAAAATAGGAATGGAGGAAGCATACCTCAACATAATAAAGGCCATATATGAGAAACCTGAAGCAAACATCATACTCAATGGGAAAAAACTAAAAGCTTTCCCTTTAAGATCAGGAACAAGACAAAACTGTCCACTTTCTCCACTTCTGTTAAACATCATTTTGGAAGTTCTAGCCATAGCTACCATACAAGAAAAAGGAATCAAAGGTATTGAAATTGGAAAGGATGAACTAGAACTGTCATTATTTGCAGATGACATGATAGTGTACATACAAAACCCAGTAGACTCCACCAAAAACCTACTTGACCTAATAAGCATATTGAGCAAAATTGCTGGATGTAAAGTCAATATCCAAAAATCAAAAGAAGTTTTGTATATCAATAATGAAACTTCAGAGATTGAAGCTAGAAAACAAATCCCATTTACCATAGCAACAAGAAAAACAAAGTACTTAGGAATAAACTTGACCAAGGAGGTAAAAGGCCTGTACTCAGAAAATAACAAAACATTGAAAAAACAAATTAAGGAAAATAGAAATGAATGGAAGCATATATCATGTTCATGGATAGGAAGAATTAACATCACTAAAATGTCCATACTATACAAAGCAATCTATGGATTCAATGCAATCCCAATTCAAATACCAATGACATACTTCACAGAAATAGAAAAAATACTTCAAAAATTTATATGGAACCCAAAACACCCACAAATAGCCACAGTAATCTTGAGAAAGAAGAACAAGGTAGGAGGAATCACAATACTGGACATCAAACTATGCTACAAGATTACTGTCATCAAAACAGTCCGGTACTGGCATAAGAATAGACACACAGATCAATGGAACCGAATAGAGAGCCCAGAAATAAACTCAGGACTCTATGGTCAATTAATATTCAACAAAGGGGGAAGGAACATATAATGGAGTACAAACAGTTTCTTCAACAAGTGGTGTTGGGAGAACTGGACAGCAACATGCAAATAAATAAATAAATAAATAAAACTAGACCACCAACTTACACCATATACCAGAATAAACTCAAGATGGATATAAGACTTAAACATAAGCAATGCCACCATAAAGGTCCTGGAGGAAAATATAGGCAATAAAATTTTAGATATCCTACACAGAAATATATTTACTGATACTTCACCAAGGGCAAGGGAAATCAAAGAACAAAAAAACATATGGGACTATATCAAACTGAAAAGTTTCTCTTCAGCTAAACAAAACACCAGCAACATTCAAAGGGGATCCAATATGTATGGGAAAACATATTTGCCAATGATACCTCAGACAAGGGTTTGATCTCCAAAATATAGAAAGAACTTACACAACTCAACACCAGAGAGACAGACAGCCCAATTAAAAAATGGGCAAAGGACCTGAACAGACAACTCTCTGAGGAAGACATACAAAGGGCCCAAAGGCATATGAAAGAATGCCCAACATCACTAGCCATCAGAGAGATGCAAATTAAAACCACAATAAGATACCACCTCACACCTGTCAGAATGGCAATCATCAACAAATCAACAAATAACAAGTGTTGCCAAGGATGTGGGTAAAAGGGAGCCCTGGTGCACTGTTGGTGGGAATGCAGGCTGGTGCAGTCATTATGGAAAACACTATGGAGTTTCCGTAGGAAATTAAGAATGAAACTTCCTTTTGATCCAGCAATTCCACTACCAGGACTATACCCGAAGAACTCTGAAACACCATTTCAGAAGAACCTATGTATCTCTATGTTCATAGCAACAGTATTTACAGTAGTCAAGTGCTGGAAACAGCTTATGTGTCCATCAATGGATGGTTGGATCCAAAAACATTTACACAATGGGATACTACACAGCAGAAAGAAAGAAGGAACTCTTTCCCTTTACAACAGCATAGATGGAACTGGAAAGTATTATGCTCAGTGAAATAGCCAGTCAGTGAAAGACAAATACCATATGATCTCACCCATTACAGGACAATAATGAACAAAACAAAAAAACAAGCACACTAGAATTGGATACATGAATAGTCCTTCAGTGGGCAGAGGTGGGTGGGGGGCGGGGATGAAGCAAAGAAGGAACAGTTTAGTCAATGAACTAGCATGGAAGAACCATGGACATGGACAAGTGGGATTGACTTTGGGTGGCAGTGGGTGAGTGGTGAAGGGGACACAGGTGAGGAAAAAGGGGATGAATATAATATAATAACAATAAAATTAAATTAATAAAAAAAGTAACCAAAGTAAGAGCCGAAGTATAGTAATTTTCATTCCACTCATGTTATATTGTACTGTTTTCAATTTTGTGAATTAATAAGTTAAAAGCTTTTTAATGAATAGTGTTTATCCACCTTCTATAGAACCCATATATATGGTAAGTGTGGAAGAGTTATTCAATATATTTTATTTCCCATATTCTTAGTGAACACTTGTTATGCTCAGACAGACAAAAGTAGCTAACAATTTGAGATTGCTTAAGTGTGTCATAGAAATGTTTGACCACTAGGTAGCAGCAATATACAGGAAAGGACACTGAAGAGCTGACTGCTGTGGAAGTCTGGTGATCTTACAGAATACTTAACAACCAGCTTATTGGCTGCCCAGTTGCAGGGAAAGGCCTGAATTACTTCCCAGCTGTCACCAGGAATGCGTTTCACAGCTGGTGCTAGTGAAGCAAAGCCAGTTTCTCTCTTTAACCACTCCAACTGATTCTCAGCATCACATTTTAAATCTTTTTTTTTTTTTTTAGTGGAAAAATATTGCTGAATGGATAGTAAACTTTAAAAGTGCTTCCATTGCATTTTGTGTTACCTCTTACTTCAGCTCAAATCACCTTCCCTTCTACCTGTTTCTGTCACTGTGTCATGAATCCCTGGTAAGAATGTATGTTTTTTACCTTTAGCATTTTTCAATTTATAGTGATCATTTTTGTCCAAATTTAGTATTCTTTTTCTATAGGAGATATTTGTTTTAATCATTCAGAATATAATAGAACTAGCTGAAAGTTTTTAAATACCTGATATTTTAGAATAATTACAGGTTTACAAACAAGTTGTAAAAAGAGTCCAAAGAAACCTCATATATGTTCCTGGTGAAGATATTTTGTCTTTCTTTGAAATGCTGATGGCTAGCACCATTTCTCATACAGTTGAGAAACAAAGGATTCACTAATAATTACTCCAGAAATGATTTTATCTGTGAATGGATTGGGTAGGAATTTTTTTAATCATACCATTTTCCAGAGTAAACTTTCTGTATCTAGAATTACCCAGAGAAATTCAATGTTTGAAAGTTACTTTTGCTTATTTAATGTTTTGAACCAAGTTGTTTCTTATTACCATTTTGGAACTCCTTTCATACCTGCCTATTTGCATTTTATTCCCAAATCTCAAAGGATCTTTTTAAATTTACTATTTACTGAAATCTTTATGAATAGATGAAACAGGCATTACTCTGTCAATTTTACATATTTTATAGATAATTAAGGTGATAATTAGATTAACTACATGAGAACTAAATAAATATAGGAATTTATATCTGATTAGTTTGACTTCAAGTTTACTGTTTTTTCTTCTCTACCTTGCTTATTTTACCTCATAGAAATATATTAAATGGTATTCTGTAAATACATTATATAGAGAAGTAAGAGTGAATTAGATAGAGACCTTGAGCAGCATTTAATCCGAAGGCTAGGAATTTGTAAGGCAATCTTTCTTACTTTATAGTTTATTGTAAAATCCCTCAAGTTGCCTTGGCAGGGGCTAAACCTTATTAGTAACCTTTTAAGAATTAGAAATATAAAGAATTTCTCTTCATCCAGCACTGACACATACCCTTTGTAACTGTCAGGTCCCTTTGATACCAAGTGACAAAGTCTAGCCTGCCCTGTTTTGTACATCGGAGGGACTGTGTTGACCTCTGACTAAGAGTACAGATGTGAATGCATAGGAACTTACTCAGGGAAAAATTATATTTTTCAGTTGTTAAGTCATTAGACTAACATAAAAGTCCAGTGTTTATCCTTTTCTATGTGGTAATTGTTTTTATTTATCCTAACCCTTCAATAAAACCTTATGTTGTCATAAAGCTGTGTCTAGAAAACAAAGAAGCAGGCCTGTCTGTCTTACCTTTGCTGACAAACTGGCTGAATACTGAGGCCAGTGACAAGACAGGTGGTCAGAGGCAGATAAGAGCCATAGAGCAGAGCTGGGTGGGCCTTTACAGTGCTGATGTACTTATCACAGGTTCCTTTTTTTTTTAAATTTTATTTTATTGTTGTATTACATCCATCCCCTTTTTTCTCCCCTTTGTCCCCCTCCCCACCTACCCATTCCCCCCAAAGTCAATCCCACCTGTTGTCCATGTCCATGGTTCGTTTATACTAGGTTCTTGTCTAAACTGCTCCCCTTCCTTGACTCTTCCTCCCCTCTCCCCGCAACCCACAGGTTCCTTTGTACCAGTGTCTTAGTATCTGCACACTGCTTAGCCTGGTTTTTGTTTCTTTCATATGTTTGTGTGTGTGTATATATATATATATATATATATATATATATATATATATGTGTGTGTGTGTGTGTGTGTGTACAAGGTGTGTCCCAGAAGTGTCAGCTGCACAAACTGTTTTAATTATATTGATGTTGGCTTGATACTTTTGGGTCTCTCTCTCTCTCTCTCTCTCTCTTTTTCTCTCTCTCTCTCTCTCTCTCTCTCTCTCTCTCTCTCTCTCTCTCTCTCTCTCTCTCTCTCTCTCTCTCTCTATATATATATATATATATATATATAATTTAATATATATACATATATATATAATTTTCTGCAACTCCTATTTAGGCTGGTCTGGGTATTGGATGCTATGCTTTTCCCTTCAGGTAAATGTGCCTTTTTTGTTCTATCTCAGATTTTATCTATTCTTCATATTGATCTTGACTGTGGTTGTGTTTCATGGCCTGACTTTTTGTTATTCATTTAGTGACTGTTCATGTTCCTTTTTGAGACCTAGAGAATAATAAAAGCACAGCCCTATCTGGCCTCATGTGGTTAGTAAAGAGAAAAAGTAATAATTACATTTCTGCATGGGTCCAAGGTTTGACAAGTAAAGTTGAAAATAGAGTCTGCCAGAAACATGTGTGCTTATGGATGTCTGCCCGACATGAGGGGAGAGGGAACCATAAATACTTATGTCCAAAGAACAAATCTGGGGTGCAATAGCTTCAGGCAGGATGCTGTCACATCTGGCTGTTCACTTCATCACCTGGAGAAGCTTATAAAATATACATGCCTGGCCCCACCTCAGAACTTTCAATGAACATCATTCCAGAATCTGTATTTTTGCAGAGCCTCCCAGGTGACTCTGAGGATGCAGCTGACTCTGCATATTTCTGGACAAAAGTTGGGTTGCAGGTTGGCTGCACTAATGGGCTCTGTCACATCTGCAGACAGACTGATGGAGCATGTGAGATGCAAGATGTGGTGCTGGCCCCTGGGTACTGCTTATGCCCAGCCTGATTTGTACCCATGTGTCCCTCCATTCTCCAAGGGTGCCAGGGCCTCATCACCTGTGCTTCTGGCTTTAGATAGTGTTGACCTAAGGCAGAGTCTCCATCAATTCAGAGAAGCCTGCACTGTACTTCCTTTGGCTCATTCTAGTGGCACACAAGAGATTCATCTTTCAAATTTGACACAATAGCATCTATATATTTTTCCTATAAAATGTGCTTCATAAAAAAGGAGTGGTTCCCAAGCCTGGGAACCTGGGAAGCCTCTAATAATTTTCAGGTGTGTTTGTGTGTGTGTGTGGGGGGGGGGGGTTTAAAATGAACTGCTTCTTCCGAGTGGCTTGGCTACTCTCATTGCTTCCTGCTAGAGATTTTAAAGGCCACAAGATATCTGTGATTTTCAGGGTCATTGGGATAATTATACATAATGGGCCCTCACTAGTTAAAAGAAAAATCATGTTGCCTACCCACCCCCAATCTGTATAGTAAGTCTCCTAATCTTCCATTCACATTTTCTTTTAAAAATTTGAACATTTTTATTTATTTTTTCTGTTTACTGCCCTTTCCTAGTTTTTAAAACTTGACCGTTATTAAGAATACTTTTCTATTACTAGAGAATTCATTAGTGTCGTACTATATGCTTAAAAGTAATCTTTCCATGGTCTTTTCTGGTTTAGATATAGTTAGTATTTTTAATTTGGGACCCTGCTGTATATTAAGTACAGTTTGTATATATATTTAAATATATAAAGACAGAGCTTATCATTTGAAAATGTAAAACTAAAAGCCAGCCTGGTAAAAAGGAGGCTTGGTGTGCATGTCATTAGGTGAATCCTGAGATGACATTCAAATACTATTTCATATGAGTCAATAAGCAAAAAGATGGTCTTACCCACAGCACCTCAGGACTGTATCTTTGGGGTTTGGTATAAAAAATTAAAACTACATGAGGTTATAACAAGACTTCAAGGGTTCCCATAGTATTCTGTCCCTGTTGATTAGGTCATGAGGCTGGAGCCCTCAGGAGCAGAATTTAGCAGCTTTATGAAAAAGACCTAGAGAGCTTGCTCACTCCTTCTGCCATGTGAGGACACAACCAGAAGTTTGTGACCTGAAACAGGGCCCTTCCCTGACCCTGCTGGCCCCTGATAATGACTTCCAGTCATAATATCTTTGAATAACATCTGAGTTTCTTTTTCAGTTAATTTTAATAACCCCTAACTTTAATTGTTCAAACATAATTTTCAAAGGTCTTAAATTGTAATTCTAGCTAAAAACACCATATAATTTCACACATATATGGAATCTAATGAACAAGCTGAACTAACAAGCAAAATAGAGATAGATTCATAGATGGAAAGCAGGTTAACTGCTAAGGGAGAGCTAGGAGGTGGAGAGATCAAGCGAAAAGGAAAAAGGATTCATGAACATGAACAACAATATGATGATTGCGGGGACTGGGGGATATAAAGGGGATAATAGTAATGGAAAAATGCAATAAAAGTTACCTATTATATGTACAGTTTAAATGTTAAAAAATAAAATTGTCTTCATTGGATGGCCCTGCTTTTGGATTGAATTTTGGAAAGAAGAGTATCAATATTCTTGCTATTGTTCAAGACTTTCAAGTTTCCAGAATTGTGCAGAAGTTATTGTGTAGTTAAGTTTGTTTAAGCAGGAGCCAAAAATTCAAAGGAACATGTGTGTGGCAAATTAGTGGAATGTTAGATGGTGGATGTAAGTAATCACAGGATAAATCTGTTGCTAAGCATTTCAGGATTTAGAATCTTGCAGATGAATGTGGCTGGAATCAAGGACCTAAGGAAATAAGCAGGGCCTATAATTGTGGCCATTTATTCTGCATTTCTTTACACTTACCATGATTGTGGGCTCTTTTCTCATATCAAGTATATGTTTGCTCTGTAATATTCTATATCCAACTGGAAAGTAAAAAGCTATATATTTCCAGGGTTATTCTGTAACCTTCCATATTACAGTTCATCAGCCATGCACATTCTGCCTTTAGGGTTAGTTGTAACTAACCCTAAAGCCATGGCGTAGGTCTCTCACTTAATGTCCAGTTCCTGAGGTTACACTTTCTAACTATTTGTAACTCAACTAAATGTACTAAGAGAACCAGACAGAATATGAGGGCTTCGCTTTCCCACTCAGAATCTGCAGAAAGTAATTTCACATTTATAGAAGTTGTTTCACTCAAAATTCCAGAAGAAAGAAAGAAAGAAAGAATGAATGAATGGAAGGAAGGAAGGACAGAAAGGAAGGAAGGAAGGAAGGAAGAAAGACCCTCATGGTTTTAATTTAAAAAACAAAAACAAAATACAAATTTAAAATAATTTGAAAACAAAAACATAAAAAAAATTTCTCATATTTTCATCCATCTGTAATGAACCACTATTAAAAATGTTGTATTTCTGGTTATTTCTTAGAATATATAGCATGTTTTTGATAAAATTTAGAACACACAATACTATTTTATAATCTTTTTAATTTAACAATACAATGTAGATGGTATACCATCTTATACATTACATGTCTTCTATTATGATGTTTACATATTTTTGTAATATTCCATTATCTTGTTGTTTTACATTTTAACTAATCTTTTAATAATGAAATTTTATTATTCCATTTATAACTTTTTAAAATTAATTAATTAATTTATTTTTATCAATGTATGGTTGCCTTTCACCTGCCTCCGGCCATGGACCTGGCTGGAGACCTGGCTTGCAACCTGGTTATGTGCCCTGGCTGGGGAATCGAACCTGCGACCTTTGGGTTCACAGGCTGGCGCCTTATCCACTGTGCTACCAGCCAGGGTTCTATTTATAACTATTATAAATACTTCTGTAGTGACTGTGTCTATTTTATGCTACATTCATGGTAAGTTCTTATTCTATTTATATTGCATCACATAGGTAAGCTCTTTGTTTCCCTTTATTTTTCTTCTATGTGTATACTTTTCTTTTGAGGTTAGAAGTTTTCAAGCCTATTTTTAAATTTCCTTTAATATCCAATCTAATGCATCCTGCATCCTTACACTTCATCACATGTTATATTTTTCATCTTTAGAATGTTTATTATTGAGCTTTAGTCCCCCTCTCAGGAAGTCCTGGTTTAATTTCAGGATGTAAATGTTTGTGACTGTTTTCTGCCATTATGTGTGTACTGGTGCTTGCACACATATAGGAGGGAGGAGGGGAAAGACAGCAAGTGAGAAGTGGAAGCTGGTTATTAAAAGGAGCTCCAATAGTCCCAGAAGAACAGTATTTTCTTTTAACATTTTAAAGTCATTTAATAGATATATCAGTTAATATTGATTTTTTAAAATTTAATTTTATTGTTTTTGTATTACATCCATCCCCTTTTCCCTTCCTTCTGTCCCTATCCCCACCCATCCACTCCCTGCCAGAGTCAATCTCACTTGTTGTTCATGTCCATGGTTCTTCCATGCTAGTTCCTTGACTAAAATGCTCCCCTTCTTTGCCTCTGCCTCCCCCTTCCTCCTCCACCCTCCCCTCTGCCCACTGAAAGACTATTCATTATATTTATATATCTGGTTCTGTTTTGCCTATGTGTTTGTTTTGTTCATTATTGTCCTGTAATGGGTGAGATCATATAGTATTTGTCTTTCGCTGACTGGCTTATTTTACTGAGCATAATACTTCGTAGTTCCATCCATGATGTTGCAAAAGGTAGGACTTACTTGTTTCTTTCTGCTCTGTAGTATTTCATTGTGTCAATGTACCAAAGTTTTTTGATCCAATAATCCACTTATGGACACATAGGCTGTTTCTAGCACTTGGCTATTGAAAATAGCTCTGCCAGGAGAGGGAAAATGGTGACAGAGAGGAGAGCAGTGCTGATGGTGTTCTTGAGTACGAAGGCAGCTGAAGGACAGGATGGGGAACATGAGATGTCTTTGGGACCCTGGGAATTGGAGCGGGCAGCATCTGGACATGGGGGAGCACAGCCCAGAGGCAGAGGAGGCCAGCAGGACAGTAGGTGAGGCGTTCCCGACCAACCAGCAGGCGGGCCAAGGTCAGCTCTGGGCAGTGGCGGCTCTACCCAGAAGGGCGCATTTGACTGAGGCCAGCTCTGGGCTCCCTGGTGACTGGAAGTCTCAACAGTGAGGTGCAGGCAGTGAGGGCAAACACTGTAGGGAACGCAGAATTGAACTCTTGCAGGGGAGGGACTGTGGGAAAGACTCACTCCGGCAACAGGGAGAAGAGGCTCCTCCAGGGGCTAGAGGAGGAGGAGAAGAGTCCTGCGGGAAGCCGGAGCCGGGGAGCAGGGAAGTGCACCAGCCGGGGCGGTGAGAGGGCCGAAAACGGTGCTGCTGGATCACCAGGGAAACAGCAGCTAGAAGCCCCTGCGAGGGGGGAGGCCCAGCCCTGCACAACCACACAGGCCCCCAGGCTCGGCGGAAACTCCAAACGGCCAGCTGGCTAGCTGGGAACTAGCAGCAGGGGCAACTGACCCGCCATTGGCGGAGACAAAGGCCACACCGCCCACACCTGGGAGGAGCTCATCACAGAGGCCTCATAAAGGACTTCTTGGAGAGCTGGTTGGCTTGGAGGAGTGGTGCCCACCCCGGAAGGGCGGGACAGTGTAGGCGGACCCTGGAGAGTGTTGACTGACAGGGGAGGCCTCCTCCCGGAACTGCGGGGGTGGGGCCAGTTGTCACAGGGACCAACAAAGTTGCCGGCTGCCCTGCAGGGGTGCTGGGTGCTCATCACGGGCAGGAACTTCCACCAGCAGTGGGAGGGGGCACCCTGAGGGCTCCAGAACACCAGCAGCCCTAACACCCAGCCAGGCTGCAGAACGCCCAGCCTACCTGGGGGCTGACACTCAGAATCAGCCCTGAATGTGACAATCAGAGGCCCTGCCACATGCCAAGACCGGCTAGAATATAGACTATAGACTGTAAAGTCCTGACCAAGAAAAAGAGGCAGCCTCAGGAAAGGGATTGCTGCCAATCTCAAGCACCTGAGTTATACCGAGAGCAATATGAACTATTAATCCCCAACATATCCTTTGCAAAAGTTACTTCTCACATATTCTTAATCCCCACCATACCTCAATCCACCTA
>PVIW01007457.1:0-20847 GCA_004026585.1 Noctilio leporinus
CCCAATCCCTTTTCTCCTGACCACTGAAGGCCTATTCCTTGTATTCATACACTTGGTTCTGTTGTGCTTGTTGTTAGTTTTGCTCATTATTGTCCTGTAATGGGTGAGATCATATGATATTTGTCCTTCACTGACTGGCTTATTTCACTAAGCATAATACTCTACAGTTCCATCCATGTTGTTGCAAAGGGTACAAGTTCCTTCTTTCTTTCTGCTATATAGAATTCCATTGTGTAAATGTACCAAAGTTTTTTGATCCAATTGTCCACTGATGGGCACTTAGGCTGTTTTCAGGACTTGGCTATTGTAAATAGTGCCACTATGAATATAGGTGTGCATATGAATTGGTTCTAATGAATTGGTGTTTCAGGATTCTTTGGGTATAGTCCAAGTAGTGGAATTGCTGGATCAAAAGGCAGTTCCATTTTCAGTTTTTTAAGGAAACCCCATACTGTTTTCCACAGTGACTGCACCAGCCTACATTCCCACCAACAGTGTATGAGGGTTCCCTTTGCCCCGCATCCTTGCCAACACTTGTTGTTTGTTGATTTGCTGATGATTGCCATTCTGACAGGTGTGAGGTGGTATCTTATTGCAGTTTTAATTTGTATCTCTCTGATGACTAGTGATGTTGAGCATTCTTTCATATGCCTCTGGGTCCTTTGTATATCTTCCTCAGTGAGTTGTCTGTTCACGTCCTTTGCCCATATTTTAATTGGGCTGTCTGTCTCCCTGGTGTTGAGTCACATTAGTTCTTTATATATTTTGGAGATCAGACCCTTGTCTGAGGTATCATTGGCAATTATGTTTTCCCTCCCTGTGTCTTTTGATTGGAGCATTTAGGCCATTGACATTTAAGGTTATTATGGATAGTTACTAATTCATTGTGATTTGTTTTTCCCTTTGCACTTGTGTTATCATTTCTCTCTCTCTCTCTCTCTCTCTCTCTCTCTCTCTCTCTCTCTCTCTCTCTCCCCTTCCCTCCCTCCCTCTTCTTATAGCTGTTCCTTTAGCACATCTTGCAATGTTGGTTTGGTGGAGATGTAGTCTTTTAGCCTTCTTTTATCTTGGAAGCTCCTTATTTCATATACAATTTTAATCAGTGCCTTGCTTGTTAGAGTAGTCTTGGTTGTAGGCCTTTGATTTTCATTGTTTGAAATAATCATTTTGCTGTTCTCTTCTGGCTTGTAGTGTTTCTGTTGAGAAATTGGCTGGTAGCCTTATTGAAGCTCCTTTATAGGTTATTAGTTGTTTCTCTCACACTGCATTTAGGAGTTTCTCTTTTTCTTTGATTGTTGTGATTTAAAAAAATAATTTTTGAAATATTTTTTTATTTATTTTATTTAGGGAGAGAGAGGAAGGGAGAGAGGCAAAAGGCTTCAATGTATGGTTGCCTTTTACCTATCTTCAGCTATGGATCTGGCTGGAGACCTGACTTGCAACCTGGTTATGTGCCCTGGCTGGGAATCAAACCAGTGACCTTCGGGTTCTCAGGCCAGCACCTTATCCACTGTGCCACCAGCCAGGGCCATGATTGTTGTCATTTTCATTATGATGTGTCTTGGTGTGGCGTCATTGGGTTCATCTTCATTGGGATTCTCTGTTCTTTCTGGATTTGCATAGCTTTTCATCTCACCAAGTTGGGGAAGTTTCCTGTTATTACTTTTTCAAACAGGTTTTCTATTCCTAGCTCTTCTTTCTCTTTCTGGTATCCCTGCTATATAGATATTATTACATTTCATGTTGTCCTGCAGCTGTCCAACACCTCTTCATTCTTTTCCAGTCTTTTGTTTGTTTTTCTGCAGTCTCTGGAAATTTTTTTAACACATTGCCTTCCAGGTAGATGATCTGATTCTCTGTTTCCTCTAGCCTGCGTTTGATTCATAAATTGTATTCCTCATTTCCTCCTGGTTCTTATTGATAGTTAATGCTGCTGTAGCTCTCAGTAAGTTACTTGTAGCTTCCATGGAGTTCTTTGTAGTTCCCTGGAGTTAATTGTAGTTTTTTTTTTTTCTCCTCATATTAAGCACATTGAGCACATTGAGCTTCCTAAAAGTATTACTTTGAAATTCCATGTCTGAAAGTTTGCCTGTTTCTATTTCATTTAGTAGTCTTTCTGGGGATTCATTCTTTCCTTTCAGTGTGGGATTGTTTCTTTATCTCCCCATTTTTAGGTATCTTTTTTTGTCTGTTTCTACTTTCTTAGATTAATATGCTTTGACACTCTGCCTTCATAGTGTGAACTTCTGTGGTTGGAGTCCTGTGGGATTCAGTGGTGCAATTTTCTACATTTCTTAAACTTGATGCTGTTGGGATGCCCTTTATGCCATTTATTTGTGTTGTCTGGTTGTATTTGGATTTGGTTGGTATGTTGCTCCTTGATGGGTCCTTCTCTTCAGCTGGCTGATTGAGAGTCACTCTTTAAATTATGTCTCATATAATTTTATTGAGCTGCTACTATAACAGTACCACCAATCCAGGCAAAATAACCACACCATCAAAGATACTCTCCTCCAAACCAGTAGTCAGACTGCCAGATATGTACTTTGAAAAATGAAAATTGAATTATCCCATCCATTAGATTATAACCCCATACTGACCTCAAAGCTTTTCCATGTTCTTTTAGGATAAAGTCCAAATTCCTACTATAAACTATAAAGCTCTGCCTCATCTGGCCTTCTGCTTTGTCTCCTCATTTTAGACATAAGTCAGCCTTTTTCAATCTTTTTTCTCCAGACACAATGATTTTCCATTCCTTGAAATCTTGTCATATTCCAACTGTTACCTCGGCTTTGTATAGGTCATTTTCACTTCTGTTCTACATCAAGTTAACCCTAACCCTTTCTTTAGAGATTAGATCAATTGTTACTTCTTCTGAGATGGACTTACTGATCTTTCCAACTAAACCAAATCTTCCAATTAAATGGTCTTTCTCATAATATTATGCACCTTCCTCTGTAGCAAATTTTCTATTGTATTTTTCCTTAATATGAGCAGTACTATGCAGTAGGTTCCCATTCACACATGATGACTAAATGCTTTTAAATAACTCATAGTTGACTGGCAGGGAAAAAGCATTCGATCTTTGGCATTTCATGTAATAGTCACTAACTACTCAACTGATTATATATATATATTATATATATATATATTATATATATATATATATATATATATATATATATATGCTATAAATCTATCATATTGCTTGATTGAATGGATCTTCTGGCCTGGAGACATTTAATGAAGCACTCACCTGAAATGATCTACTGGAAATATAATTTTAACTTATTTATAAGGAAAATAAAAGATAACCTTATTCTTTTTCTATGTAATATTATATTGAACTAAATCATATAACAATTCTGGGATGATTGAATTATTAACAACCATTATATCTAGCTAAAGAGCAAAGGTTAGAAATATATGACTATGCCCTTTATCTTTGCTCATTTATTTTGGTTAAAAAGAACATCTTATGTCAGTATAATTCCTTAACTGTAAAATCACTTTCATTTTATCTGATCCCCATAATAAAACTTGTTAAGTTAGCACAGGAAATATATCTCCATTGTGGAAAAGTATAACTATAGCACAGAGAATTTAAATAGTTCAAATTGTAATTGAATAGTACAGTCAAGATATAGCTCAAGTTTCCTGGCTTCACATCCTTGGATTATGTGATTACTCTGTATCTGCAGATATTTGTGGTAGAAGAATTCATAATCTACAAAATAGGGGTAAGAGAGGAAAGCTAGAAGTAAAATCATAAAACTCCTGACCTTCATAATATTTTTTATTAAATGAACCAAAGCTATAAAAACAGTATATTAGTAAAATGACATTGTAGTCTATTGGAAATAATGTTTACACATAATTTCCATTTAGAAAGCATTCATTAATTGTTTGCTTAGTTAATAGTATTATCATTATAAACATTTACCAGAATTTAATTATAAGACATATCTCAAGATTACCTCTGCTACTGTTCCAAGTATTTTCTTTGACAATTATGTTGCAAGGAATGTTTGAGAGAAAAATATAAAACAAAAATGGGAGAGGCTTCTAGAAGTTAGCTACTTCTAAGCAAATTGGCTAAATACTGATGCTTTGTAGATGAAAGAGACTCTGAAGGTACTCTCTCTTAAGAAAGTCCTAGATGATCTCATAGGCAGAAAAATTTCAGATATCCCACATAGCAATATTTTTGCTAATATACCTACCAAGGCAAGGGAAATAAAGAAGAATGTAAACAAATAGGACTACAACAAACTAAAGTGCTTCTGCATGGCTAAGAAACCAATGTTTCATTTCATTAAAATGAAAAGGAAATTGGCTGTATGGGAAAACATTTTTCTCAATGATACATAAGACAATGATTTCATCTCCAAAATATATGAAGAACTCATATGACTCAATACCAGGAAGACAAACAAACAATCAAAAAATGGGCAAAGGATCTGAATAGGTACTTCTCCAAAGAGGAAATACAAAGGGCCCATAAATGTATAAAAATATGCTCAACATTATTAACTATCAGAAAGATGCAAATTAAAACCACATTGAGATGTCACCTCACATCTCACATCAGGAGATGTCACCTGTCAGAATGACCATCATTAACAAATCAAGAAACAACAAAGCTGGTGAAAATGTGGAGAAAAGGGAACCTTAGTGTACTGTTGACAGGAATGAAGACTAGTACAGCTACTGTGAAAAATAGTATGGAATTTCCTTTAAAAAAAGTTTGGACTCAGAGATTGGGCTGCTGGGAATATACCCTAAATATCATGGGTCACCAATTCAAAAGAAATTATGCACCCCTGTGAGGTCCCATGGTGTTGGGGGCAAGATTGCCAAATGGTGAGAGTGGGGAGGCCTCTGGCTTGACAGTGAAGAACTTATGCAGAGTCCTGAGGAGATTTGGCATGCTTTATTGTAGTGGTAGCAGGTTAATGACTGCATGGCTGGGCAGCTAGGGGTGTCAGTGGGCACAAGCATTATTATCCCATCCTGTATAGAAGCAGCAAGCTTACAACAAAAACAGTCTTATATACACATTAGAACAACAGGACAGTATACCCAAAGGTGACATTGGTCTGCTCAGAGTTGCTAAGTTGGTACCTTTGGGGGCTCAGTGTTCCAGTGTTCTGGGATAAGATTAACTCCAGGGCTAGTTATTTGGCAGACTTCAGAGGAATGTCCAGTCAGATCTGGAGAGGGACTGGGGACTTCCTCCCCATCCCTGACAACCCATATATTCATAGCAGTGCTATTTATAATAGCCAAGTGCTGGAAGAAGCCTAAGTGCTCACCAGTAAATGAGTGAATCAAAAAATTGTGGTACATTTGCATAATAGAATATTAAGCAGCAAAAGAAAGAAGAAACTTTTACTTTTTGCAACAGCATGGATGGAACTGGAGAATATTATGCTAAGTGAAATAAACCAGTTGGTGAGAAACAGATACCATATGATCTCATCTGTAAGAGGAATCTAACGAACAAAAGAAACTAATGAACAAAATAGAACCACAGGCAAGGAAAGATGGATCAGATTGAAAGGGACCAAAATGGGAGGGGAGGAGGACAATAGTGGAAAGAATGGGAAGGGATGAGACAAAGAACATGTATGAATGAGCCACAGACATGGACAATAGTGTGGGAACTGCTTGTGGTAGTTGGGAGTGGGATAGGTGGAAGAGGGCAATGGACTAACAGTTGAGACAACTGTAATAGAATAACAATAACAATTATCAGAAAAATCTTTTAAAATAAAAACATAAAATAAAACATTGAAAGAAAGAAGAATCAGTTGAGACAGGAGCTTTTTAAATGCAAGTTTAGGATGGTTCATGATTAGCATACAAATAATGTGAGTCCCAGTTTATGTAGGTAAATCCCAATGGTAAGTCTGAATGACTGTACTAAGTCTGAATGACTTTGCCATATTAGTTTTCCCTTGGAGAACATGGTAACTGAAATTTAACATCTAGTGTTATCATGTACAGCAGTTTGTAGGCAAACCTCCTAAAATATCTGAGCCTCAGAAAGCTCATCTCTAAATGGGACAACAATGGAACCAAGTATGACTGAAAGGATATAATGGTGTGTCCAACACATATTAACTCTCACTTTTACTACTACCCCATGCTGCTACAGTAGCCTCAGCATGGAATGAATCTGGTGATATCTAAGACATCCTCTATCCTCCATACATAAGTCACGTGGGTGCTCCATCAATGCCTGTGCTTCAGCAATGCATAGGAAACCACTTCCTCAGTATAGGAGAACTCAGGCATCTTTGCCAGAGCTCTGTATAGGATCTGGTTTGAGTTAAAGCATGGACAGCATTCCACAGACATGTCTAGAATTCCGATTTATGGTTGTTTTGGTTTGTACTGTACAGGTTTATTTTTCCTTTCTGCCAAACCATTTACTTTATAAAAGCTACTCATTTTTGCCCAAACAACTCTCTCCCCATATTTTTGTTTATATATATATATATATATATATATATATATATATATATATATACTAATATATATGACTCTGCTCAGTCAATATTTTGCTATATTACCACAACTAACAAACATTTGCTATGCTTCCTGCCATGTTCAAGTTGGTTCAAGTTGCTCAAAAGCAAGGTTTTTGAGAAGCACTCTTATGGAGGAAAGGGAGAAGAAAGAAGGATGGGGAGAGAAGTCAGCAGTGATACAGGCATGACAGTCTTGGTTGATCCCACAAGAAGTCCAGAAGCTTGAATGCTTGTTTGAGTTTGGGCAAGAGAGCCAATCTATATTCTCCTATATCAGTTAATCACTGGTTGTGGTCCTTTAAAGGTGGGGGGCCTAGAGCACAAATTCTTACAATATTTAACACAATTTACTATGCTCAAAAATATTCCTGATTACCTCAGTCATCCTCATGGTCACAAGCAAATCTCTAAGTGTGGTCTTCTTGATGTTGGAGAAGTAACTTTATTTTCTTAAAACAAGGAGCAACGGCAATATGCAAATCCATCAACATTTCATTCATATTTGGTGTGCAGAAACATATATTTGGTATGGATATATATATATATATATATATATATATATATATATATATATATGTAATTTTAAGCTATTAAGATTTTTATTATCTACTATTGTTATAAGTTTTTAATAATTTAAAAAGATTCACAAGTGATTCCTCTGTGGGAGTAACCTAGAACTTTGAATCATATATATTAGGGTGGGGTTTTTGTTTTGTTCTGTTTATTATTCTTTAAAGAAAGAAATATATTTGAGGAGATATGGCATAAGAAAATATGACTATATTCCAATTTTTCTTCCTTATTCATGCTCACTCCTCCTTCCTCTTTCATGGTTGCTGAGGCTCTGCTCATTGTTTATTGCCCAGAGAGCAAGAGTATCCATGTGGAAGAGCATTTTGTCACTGAAGTAGGGCTGTTCCTGAAAGTGAGTGATGTAACATATTACTGTTGCACTTAGCTTTGATGAGCAAAAATGGACTTCAGCTTAGAGTCATTCTTCCACTGCAGAATTTTCTTTTTAACTTTATGAACAAGAATGACATATTTTGCATTACATGGGTTTATTTTTTAATGACCATAAGTAATCCGATTTCAAAGCCCAAAGAATAAAATTTCTCAGCTTTCCACAGTTGCTAAGAAAATAATTTAGGATGTGCTTCATCATCATTTTATCTATCTCTTCATCTAGAAAAGTCACAAACAGGACCCCCACTTAGTTTATAATAAAGTAAAACAACAGTTTTATCTGTTAATATGTTGTTAAGTTAACATGTTAGTATCGATGATTATGAGCACCTAAAAATAAAGCTGCTCTTTTGCCCACTTTCATTTCCTACCGAAGCAGTAACTTTTACTTCTTTTTTTTTTTTTTTTAAGATTTTATTTCATTATTTTTAGATAGAGGGGATGGGAGAGAGGCAGAGAGAGAGAGAGAGAGAGAGAGAGAGAGAGAGAGAGAGAGAGAGAGACATCAATGTATGGTTACGTTTCACCTACCTCCAGCCACAGACCTGACTGGAGACCTGGCTTGCAACCTGGTTATGTGCCGTGGCTGGGGAATCGAACCTGCGACCTTTGGGTTGGCAGGCCAGCACCTTAACCACTGTGCTACCAGCCAGGGCAACTTTTACTTTTTATATAAGCACTTTATAATTTTAGTTGAGTTTAGGAAATTTTAGCATATATATATATATCCAAGATACTTGATCCTACAAGTTTTACTATTATACAACCTTCCTTTCCTCAGAACTGCATATTTGCAGTTCTGTTATCAATCACTGAATGTCCAAAAATAACCCAACTCTTAGCTGTACAAAGGAATTGAAAACTTTGCTCTTTTGGTAATTGTCTTTGACACATTGACCTCTAAGATATCTTAAAACAAAGACATTCAAGTTAAAAGTTTTCACTATTTAACACCATAGAATGCAACATGGAGCCTCCAATCTATGAGATAGGAAGTAACAGCTGCCAGAAACTTTTTGCCCAGCTATAGAATCAAAGAATGCGCTCAGGTAAAACACATTGATTAGCAAATAATTTACTTGTGTCCCTGACAGTGTCAGTTCTCAAGAAGCAAAGAAAACACTTATGGAAAAAAATGTCTAGTTGATTCATAGCTAACTCAGAAGCTCTGACTGTATGCAGTTAATAGGTATCTTGAAAAAAATTTGTTATATCTTTTCATTAGTTGAAACATTTATTCAGTAAAAACATTTATTGAATTCTCATTGGGCTTTAGGAGTTACAAAGGCAGAAATTTAAAACTCAGATACTGTTTCAGTTATATAAAGAAAAATAAATTTATAATGTAGTGTAAGGAAGAAATCCCTTAAAGTACACTCATAAATATGGAAAGATACAGGCTGGAAACCATGCGCAGGGGAAAGGATATGGGAGATTTTTTCTTTTTTCAGAAATTCTATGTGACCTCAGACTTGAAGTATAAGTTTGACTACCAAGAAGGCCCAGAAACCTTATTTGTGGGGTGATGGTGGTGGTGGTGAGCTGGTGTTTCCTATAGAAAGAAGAAGCAGTATACTCAGGGCCACCAGGTGCTGGATTACACACCTGGAAGTAATTTAAGAAGAGCCTAAAAGAGTTAGGTGAGAACAAGTGAGAGATTATGTGGAAGAAGAAAGCAAGAGCGGGATCATCAAAATATTACACCCTGCTTACAGGTTTATACTTTATCCTGACAACAATAAAAAGTCACACACTGAAAACTAAGCAGAAAAGTCATATGACCATTTATACTTTAGACCAGTGGTTAAACACAAGGGTTTGAAATACATTATGATCATAAAATTATAGTACATGTTCTAAACCAGCATGTTTTCTTAATGAAATAGATTGAATAGAATGAAGAGAATATTAAAATGCAATACAAACAGTATGAGTAAGTAGTGCTTTGTGGAACATGTGTATTAAGTCACAAAGCACACTTTTTCTAACTTTGGGTTGTGGTTAAAATAATTTGAGAAGCAATGTTTTAGAAATAAATTTTAGGCAGCTAAAAACAGGGAGACCAGTTAGGGGCTATTTGAACATATAATGAAAGAGAAAATAGATGAGATTTTCAGAATCTGTGATACCACTGAAAAGGAAAGTTTTTTTATTCCTTTGACATCGCAGAGGAAGGCAAAACCACCAGATTGTTCATTTTTTTTCTTTTTAATTTAATTTTATTGTCATTGTATTACATCTATCCCATTTTTGCTCCCCTCTGTCCTCTTCCCCACCCACCCATTCCCCTACAAAGTCAATACCACCTGTTGTCCATGTCTATGGTTCCTCCATTCTAGGTTCTTGTCTTAACTGCTCCACTTCCTTGCCTCTTCCTCCCCGCTCCCTCCAACCACCTTTCCCCTGCCCACTGAAGGCCTATTCACTGTATTCATATATCTGGCTCTGTTTTGCTTGTTGTTAGTTTTGCTCATTATTATCCTGAAATGGGTGAGATCATATGGTATTTGTCCTTCACTGACTGGCTTTTTTCACTAAGCATAATACTTTCTACTTCTATCCATGTTGTTGCAAAGGTTAGGAGTTCCTTCTTTCTTTCTGCTTTGAAGTATTCCACTGTGTAAATGTACCAAAGTTTTTTGATCCAATCATCCACTGATGGACACTTAGGCAGTTTCCAGCACTTTGGTATTGTAAATAGTGCTACTATGAACATAGGGGTACATAGGTTCTTATGAATTGGTGTTTCAAGATTTTTTGGGTATAGTTCTAGTAGTAAAATTGCTGGATCAAAAGGCAGTTCCATTTTTAATTTTTTTAAGAACCTCCATACTATTTTCCATAGTGGCTGCACCAGCCTGCAATCCCGCCAAAAGTGCACGAGGGTTCCCTTTACCCCACATTCTCCCCGACACTTATTGTTTGTTGATTTGTTGATGATTGCAATTCTGACAGGTGTGGGGTGGTATCTTAATGCAGTTTTGATTTGCATCTCTCTGATGACTAGTGATGTTGAGCATTCTTTCATATACCTCTGGGCCCTTTGTATATTTTCCTCAGTGAGTTGTCTGTTCAGGTTTTTGCCCATTTTTTAATTGGGCTGTCTCCCTGGTGTTGTCACATTAGTTATTTATATATTTTGGAGATCAAACCCTTTTCTGAGGTATCATTGGCGACTATGTTTTCCCATCCAGTTGGTTCCCTTGGAATTTTGCTGGTGTTTTCTTTAGCTGAACAGAAACTTTTAAATTTGATATACTCCCATTTGATGAATTTTAAAAATATATCCTTTGCCTTTGGTGAAGTGTCAGTAAACATATTTCGGTGTAGGATATCAAAAAGTTTACTGCCTATGTTTTTCTCTAGGATGTTTAAACTGCATATGTTTAAATCCTTTATCCATCTTGAGTTTATTCTGGTGTATGGTGTCAGTTGGTGGTCTAGTTTTTTTTTTTTTTTTTTTTTTTTTTTTTTTTTTTTTTTTTTTTTTTTTTTTTTTTTTTTTTGCCATTTTATGTTCCTTCCTCCTTTGTCAAATATTAGTTGACCTGGGTTAATTTCTGGGCTCTCTATTCTGTTCCATTGATCTATTCTTATGCCAGTACCAGATAGTTTTGATGACAGTAGCCATGTAGTATTGTTTGAAGTCCGGTATTGCAATTCCTCCTACCTTGTCCCTCTTTCTCAAGATTGCTGTGGCTATACAGGGGTGTTTTTGCCTCCATGTAAATTTTTGATGTATTTTTTCTATCTCTGTGAAGTCTGTCATTGATATTTTTATTGGGATTGCATTGAATATGTAGATTGTTTTGGGTAGTATGGACAATTAAATGATGTTCATTCTTCCCATCCATGAACATGGTAAATGCTTCCATTTATTTGTATCTTCTTGATTTCTTTCTTCAATGTTCTGTAGTTTTCTGAGTACAGGTCTTTTACCTCCTTAGTTAAATTTACTCCTAGGTACTTAATTTTTCTTGTTGCTATGGTAAATGGGATTTGTTTTCTCACTTCTATTTCTGATGTTCCATTATCGGTATACAAAAATGCTTTTGATTTATGGATATTGACTTTATATGGAGTTATTTTGCTAAATTTGCTTATTAAGTTGAGTAAGGTTTTAGTGGAGCCTATCGGGTTTTGTACGTACATAGTCATATCATCTGCAAATAGTGACAGTTTGACTTCCTCCTTTCCAATTTGGATACCTTTGATTCCTTTTTCTTCTCTGATGGCTATAGCTAGAATTTCCAAGACAATGTAGAACAGAAGTGGAGAATGTGGACAGCTTTGTCTTGTTCCTGATCTTTGGGGGAAAGCTTTTAGTTTTTATCTGTTAAGTATGATGTTGGCTTCAGGTTTCTAATAAATGGCCTTTATGATGTTGAGGTATGCTCCCTCTATTCCCATTTTGCTGAGGGTTTTATCATAAATGGTTACTGTACTTTATCAAATGCTTTTTCAGCATCTTTTGATATGATCATATGGTTTTTATCTTTCAATTTGTTGATGTGGTGTATTACATTTATTGATTTATGAATGTTGTACCATCCTTGCATCCCTGGGATGAAACCCACTTGATCATGGTGGATCATCTTTGTAATGCACTGCTGAACCCGGTTGGCCAATATTTTGTTGAGAATCTTAGCATCTATGTTCATCAGAGATATTGGCCTGTAGCTTTCTTTCTTAGTTGTGTGTTGACCTGGTTTTAGGATTAGAATAATATTGGCCTCATAAAAAGAGTTTGGGAGTCTTCCCACATCCTGTATTTTTTGATAGAGGTTGAGAAGGATAGGAGTTAGTTCTTCTTCAAATGTTTGGTATAATTCACCTGTGTATCCATCCAGTTCCGGGCTCTTGTACTGTGGGAAGTTTTGGATTACTTCTTCAATTTCATTAGTTGTTATTGGCCTATTCAGGCTTCCTGCTTCTTCTGAGTTCAGTTTTGGTAGATTATACATTTCCAGAAATATGTCCATTTCATCCAGGTTGTCATATTTTTTGTCATAGAGTTGTAATAATTTCTTACAATCTTTTGCATTTCTGAAGTATCAGTTGTGATTTCTCCTCTGTCAGTTCTGATTCTGTTTATTTGGGTCCTCTCTCTCTTTTTCTTGGTGAGTCTGGATAAAAACATGTCAATTTTGTTTATTTCATCAAAGAACCAGCTCCTGGATCTGTTGATTCTTCTAATTGTGGTTTGAATCTCTAAGTTATTTAGCTCTGCTCTGATCTTGATGATTTCCTTCCTTCTACTTGCTCTGGGCTTTGTTTGTTGTTGCTCTTGCAGTTCTTGCAGCTTTATGGTTAGGTTGTTTTTATAAACTTCCTATGACCTTTTTAGGTAGGCCTGTATTGCTATAAATTTCCCTCTGAGCACTGCCTTTGCTGTGTTCCATAGGTTTTGGGCTGTTGTTTGTTAATTGTTATTTGTTTCCAGAAACTTTTTGATTTCATCTTTGATCTCATTGTTAACCCATTCATTATTTAGAAGCATGTTATTCAGTCTCCATGAGTTAGAGGATTTTTGTTTTTTTTTCCCTGGAGCTTGGTTTCTAGTTTCAAGCCATTGTGATCTGAGAAGATGCTTTGTATGATTTCAATTTTCCTGTAATTGTGGAGGTTTGTTTTGTGACCTACCATGTGGTCTATCTTAGAGAATGATCCATGTGCATTTGAAAACAATGTGTATTTTGCTTCTTTGTGATAGAAGACTCTGTAAACATCAGTTAGGTCCATTTCCTCTAGAGTGTTGTTCAGTGCCACCACATCTTTGGTGATTTTTCGTTTGGAAGAGCTGTCCATTGTTCATGGTGGGGTATTAAAATCCCCTACTATTAGTGTGTTGCTGTCTGTATACTTCTTGAAATCCTCCAAGATGTTCCTTATATATTTTGGAGCTGCTATGTTGGGTGTGTATATGTTTACCAGAGTTATTTCTTCTTGATGAATTGTTCCCTTAAGTATCATGAAATGTCCTTCTTTACCCCTTTTTATGGCCTTCATTGCAAAATCTATTTGGTCTGAAATAAGTATTGCTACTCAAGCATTTATTCATGTCCATTTGCCTGATATATATTTTTTCCATCCCTTCACTCTCAATCTGTATTGATCTTTTGTTCTGAGGTGTGTCTCTTGAAGATAGCATATATGTGGGTTTTTTTCTTATCCATTCGGCTACCCTATGTCTTTTGATTGGTTCATTTAATCCATTTACATTTAAGGTTATTGTTAATCAATAATAATACTTATTATTGATACTTATTCATTGCCATTTACTCACTTTGTACCTGTATTCCTCTTTGGCTTTCTCTGTTTCTTCAATTTTTTTTTTTTTGTTTTTTAAAGCAGACCCTTTAGCAGTTCTTGCAATGCTGGTTTGGTAGAGATATATTATTTTAGTCTTCTTTTGTGTGGGAAACTCCTTATTCCTACTTCCATCTTGAATAAGAGCCTTGCTGTGTAAAATATTCTTGGTTGCAGGCCTTTGTTTACCATAACTTGAAATACTTTTTGCCATTTCCTTCTGGCTTGAATTGCGTCTGTTGAATAATCATTTGATTGCCTTATTGGAGCCCCCTTATATGTTATTTGTCATTTCTCTCTTGATGCTTTTAGGAGTCTCTCTTTGTCTTTGAAATTTGCCATTTTAATTATAATGTGCCTTGGAGTTGGTCTGTTTGGGTTGATCTTCATTAGGACCCTCTGTGCTTCCTGAACTGGATTAATGTTTTCACGCATCATGTTAGGAAAATTTTCCCTCATTACTTTTTTGAACAGTTTTTCTTTCTTGTTTCTCTTCTCCTTCTGGTATCCCTATAGTACAGAAGTTGTTATGTTTCATGTTGTCCTGCAGCTCTCTGAAACCCTCTTCAGTCTTTTTTCATTCTCTTTTACTGTCTTGGAGTATTTATCTACATTGTCTTCCAACTTGCTGATCTGGTCCTCTGCTTCCTCTAGCCTACTGTTGATTTCTTCTACTATATTCTTCAATTCAGAAATTGTATTCTTCATTTCCTCCTGGCTCTTACTGTTAGTTTCTAAATCCTTTTTTATGCTGGTGTTGCTCTCAGTAAGTTCCTTGTAACTTCTCTGGAGTTGTTTTCAGGTTTTTTTTTTTTTTTTTTTTTTTGAGCTGGCTGAGGTCATTGAGCTTCTCCATCATCATTCTTTTGAATTCCATATCTACTATGTTGTGTGCCTCTGTTTCATTTGGTGGTCTTTCTGGGGATTCTTCCTTTCCTTTTGTTGATGGACTAATTATCATTTTCCCCATTTTGGGTGACTGTTGTTCCTTCTTTTTGTTTTTTCTTTTTTCTTGGATTAATCTGCTTTGCTTCCTTGCCTTTGTTGAGCACCATTCTGTGTTAGGAGTTTTGCGGAGTTCAGTGTTGTAGTCTCCTAGATTTTCTCCACTTGTTGCTCCTGGGGGTGGCCTTTATGTCATTAACTTGGGTTATCTAGTTTTATTCTGGATTGGTTGTGTATGTTTCTCCTTTCCTTCCAGTTGGTTGATTGTGAGCACTTCTTCTATCCTTTCTCATAGACTGTTTTTGAACTGCTTGTTAGGGATTAATAGTTCATGTAGCTCTTGGTGTAACTCGGGTTACACCAAGAAATTAGGAGCTACCCATTTCCTCAGTCTGCTTCTTTTTCTTGGTCAGGTGTCTGCAGTCTACAGTCTAGCTGTGTGGTCTTAGAGTGGCAGGGCCTATGACTGTCATAGTCAGGGCTGATTCTGAGTGTCAGCTCCCAGGTTGGCTGAGCCTCTAGTAGCCTAGCTGGGTTTCAGTGCTGCCAGTGGTTTGGGGCCCTCCCTTCTCTCACTGTTTCCATGTGAAGACCAGCAAGGTGCTTCCATGGTGTCTATGGCTTCCCCTCCCCCTCCAGATCCTGGAGGAGGTTCCTGCCTGCAAGGGGCACCTGGCTCCAATGCTGGGTGGTCTGCAACCTGGCTGGCTCCTGTGATGACTGGCCCTGTCCCTGCTGCTCCCAGAGGAGGTAGCCCCTGTCCTCTAAGTGTGCCTGTCTCCACCAGGTGAAGGCTAACCCTCCAAGCAGTCCAGCTCTTTGAGGAGTTTTTCACTGCTGCCTCTGTGATGCTTGCCTGGCTCCCCAGAATGTCTGCAGTACAGCCTTTGTTGCCTGCAATGGGCACACCAGTTGCACCAGCTGCAAGTTCCTGGCTCACAGTTTGGAGTTTCCATTGAAGCCTGGGGGCCCAGTGTGGGTGCCTGGGGCTGGGCCTCCCCCCTCGTAGGAGCTTCAAGCCGCTCTTTCCCCCATGGTGCAGCGGTACCATTTTTGGCCCTCTTGCCGCCCCAGCCTGTGCACTTCCCAGCTCCCCTGATCCTGCTTCCCACACGTCTCTTCTACTCCACCTTTGGCCCAGTGAGGATCTTCCTCTCTCTCAGTCACTGGAGCAAGGCTCCCCAGATTGTTCATTTTAAAAACAGATATGTAATAGGAGAAAAAAATGCCTCTGATCTACAGAGTGGAACAGCTTCCTTCCTGTCTCTATTGTTATTTTTCCTATTTCCTCAACCTAAACTAATAGTGTCCCATACCTGCCTGAAAGACCTCTTTATTATTTAAAGGACAGTTAAAATACTATCTTTTCCATGAAAATATCCTCAGATATTCCATCAAGAAATAGCCTAACACTAATTAATTATTTATTCTTATCAGTTATTTGCATAATATGCCCTAGGAATTGCTTTCTGTCATATGCCCATTGTATAATATTTATGGTAATCCTCACTATTTAAAAATAGCTTGTTTATTTATCTTCTAGTTTATTCTCCATCTTTCTGCTTCTAGAATGTTAGATGCTTGAGGAGAAGATTGGGGCTGACATATTCACTACCTTCTGAGGTCCAGACATGAAGGAGATACTGAATAAAAAGTTCTTGACTTAAGTAATAAATAAATGGATTGATTCCTTTCTAACCTGATGCAGAGTTGAGGTGTGACCTATGCTTTGATTTTCCAATGTACATCATTCAGCATTTATTTCATAATCACAACTCCATTATTTCTATCCAGACTACTTTTATTCCCATTGCAGTAAACTGCTTCTTTAAATTAAGAAGCCAAAAAGAGTGAATTTAATGTTAAGTAGATTCTGTTTAGTCACTTTATTTTGATGAAAAGTGAACTGACAGAGGGGGGGCAAAAAGGGGATGGATGTAATACAACAACAATAAAATGTTTAAAAAATGCAAAAAAAGAATGAGCTGTGATATTTTTAATTTCTGCTAAATAATTATGTACATAATACATATTTTACTTGCATTATATTTGTAAAACATGAGAGTAATTTGATCTTTGATTTTAGAATTCAATTTGCCACTCCCCCCACCTTTCTTTCTACCTGTGTTCCTCTTTGTCTTTCTGTTTCTTCTTCTTTTTTTTCTTTTTTTTTTTTTTAAGCAGCACCTTCAGCATTTCTTGCAATGCTGGTTTGGTAGAGACGTATTCCTTTAGTCTTCTTTTGTCTGGGAAAATCCTTATTTCTTCTTCTATTATGAATGAGAGCCTTGCTGAGTAGAGTATTCTTGGTTGCAGGCCTTTGTTTAGCATTATTTAGAATATATTTTCCATTCCCTTCTGGCTTGCATTGTTTCTGTTGAATAATCATTTGAGAGCCTAATTGGAGCCTTCTTACATATGTTATTTGTTGTTTCTCTCTTGATGCTTTTAGGATTCCCTCTTTGTCTCTGAAATTTGCCAATTTTTCTCTTTTTCTTTTTTAAAAATTTTATTGTTGTTGTATTACATTCATCCCAGTTTTGCTCACCTATGTTCCCCTCCCCATCCACCCATTTCCCCCAAAGTCAACCCCACCTGTTGTCCATGTCCATGGTCCCTTTATACGAGGTCCTTGTCTAAGCTGCTCCCTTTTCTTGCCTCTGCCTCCCCCCTCCCCCCAAACCCTTTCCCCCTGACCACTGAAGGCCTATTCCTTGTATCCATATACATGGTTCTGTTTTGCTTGTTGTTAGTTCTGCTCATTATTGTCCCATAATGGGAGATATCATATGATATTTGTCCTTCACTGGCTTATTTCACTAAACTCTTCAGTTGCATCCATGTTGTTGCAAAGGGTACAAGTTCCTTCTTTCTTTCTGCTATATAGAATACCATTGTGTAAATGTACCAAAGTTTTTTGATCCAATCATCCCCTGATGGCCACTTAGGCTGTTTCCAGCACTTGGCTATTGTAAATAGTACTGCTATGAACATAGGTGTGCATAGGTTCTTATCAATTTGGTGTTTCAGGATTCTTTGGGTATAGTCCAACTAGTAGAATTGCTGGATCAAAATGCAGTTCCATTTTTAATTTTTTAAGGAAACCCCATACTGTTTTCCACAGTGGCTGCACCAGCCTACATTCCCACCAACAGTGTATGAGGGTTCCCTTTGCTCCGCATCCTCGCCAACACTTGTTGTTTGTTGATTTGTTGATGATTGCCATTCTGACAGGTGTGAGGTGGTATCTTATTGCGGTTTTTATTTGCATCTCTCTGATGACTAGTGATGTTGAGCATTCTTTCATATACCTCTGGGCCCTTTGTATATCTTCCTCAGTGAGTTGTCTGTTCAGGTCCTTTGCCCATTTTTTAATTGGGCTGTCTGTCTCCCTGGTGTTGAGTCGCATTAGTTCTTTATATATTTTGAAGATCAGACCCTTGTCTGAGGTATCATTGGCAATTATGTTTTCCCATACAGTTGGTTCCCTTTGAATTTTGCTGATATTTTCTTTAGCTGAACAGACACTTTTCAATTTCATACAGTCCCATTGGTTGATTCATTCTTTTATTTCCTTTGCCCTTGGTGAAGTATCAGTAAACATACTTTTGCATAGGTTATCCAAAAGTTTACTGCCTATATTTTTCTCCAGGACTTTATGCTGGCAGTGCTTATGTTTAAATCCTTTATCCACCTTCAGTTTATTTTGGTGTATGGTGTAAGATGGTGGTCTAGTTTTATCTTTTTGCATGTTGCTGTCCCATTCTCCCAACACCATTTGTTGAAGAGACTGTTTTTACTACATTTTATGTTCCTTCCCCCTTTGTCAAATATGAGTTGACCATAGAGTCCTGGGTTAATTTCTGGGCTCTCTATTCTGTTCCATTGATCTATATGTCTATTCTTATGCTAGTACCAGGCTGTTTTGATGACAGTAGTCTTGTAGTATTGTTTGAAGTCCGGTATTGTGATTCCTCCTTCCTTGTTCTTCTTTCCCAAGATTGTGGTGGCTATTTGTGGGCGTTTTTGGCTCCATATAAATTTTTGAATTATTTTTTCTATTTCTGTGAAGTCTGACATTGGTATTTTAATTGGGATTGCATTGAATATGTAGATTGCTTTGGGTAGTATGGACATTTTAATGATGTTAATTCTTCCCATCCACGAACATGATATATGCTTCCATTTATTTGTGTCTTCCTTGATTTCTTTCTTCATTGTTCTGTAGTTCTCTTAGTACAGGTCTTTGACCTCCTTGGTTAAGTTGATTCCTAGGTACTTTATTTTTCTTGTTGCTATGGTAAATGGGATTTGTTTTTTCACATCTATTTCTGGTGTTTCATTATTGGTATACAAAAATGCTTTTGATTTCTGGATATTGACTTTATACCCAGCTATTTTGCTAAATTTGCTTATTAGGTTGAGTAAATTTTTGGTGGAGCACATCGGGTTTTGTATATACACTATCATATCATCTGCAAATAATGACAGTTTGATTTCCTCCTTTCCAATATGGATAGCTTTGACTCCTTTTTCTTCTCTGATGGCTATAGCTACAACTTCCAAGACAGTGTTGAATAGAAGTGCAGAAAGTGGACGGCCTTGTCTCAATACAGATCTTAGGGGGAAAGCTTTCAGTTTTTGTCCATTAAGTATGATGTTGGCTTCAGGTTTCTCATAGATGGCCTTTATGATGTTGAGGTATGCTCCCTCTATTCCCATTTTGCTGAGGGTTTTGATCATAAATGGTTGCTGCACTTTATCAAGTGCTTTTTCAGCATCTATTGATATGATCCTATGGTTTTTATCTTTCAATTTGTTGATGTGGTGTATTACATTGATTGATTTACGAATGTTGTACCATCCTTGCATCCCTGGGATGAAGCCCACTTGATCATGGTGTATGATCTTTGTAATATACTGCTGAATCCGATTGGCCAGTATTTTGTTGAGAATTTTAGCATCTATGTTCATCAGAGATATTGGCCTGTAGCTTTCTTTCCTAGTTGTATCTTGCCCTGGTTTTGGGATTAGAATAATATTGGCCTCATAGAAAGAGTTTGGGAGTCTTCCCTCTTCCTGAAATTTTTGGTATAGTTTGAGGAGGATAGGAGTTAGTTCTTCTTTAAATGTTTGGTAGAATTCACCTGTGTAGCCATCTGGTCCAGGGCTTTTGTGCTTTGGGAGATTTTGGATGACTTCTTTAATTTCCTTAGCTGTTATTGGCCTATTTGGCTTTCTGCTTCTTCTGGGTTCAGTTTTGGTAGATTTAGAAGTGTCCATTTTCATCCAGGATGTCATATTTTTTTGTCATAGAGTTGTTTTTAGTAATTTCTTACAATCTTTTGTATTTCTGAGGTATCAGTTGTGATTTCCCCTCTTTCAGTTCTGATTCTGTTTATTTGGGTTCTCTCTCTCTTTTTCTTGATGAGTCTGGATAAAGGCTTGTCAATTTTGTTTATTTTTTTCAAAGAACCAGCTCCTGGTCCTGTTGATTCTTCGAATTGTACTTTGCATCTCTGAGTTATTTAGTTCTGCTCTGATCTTGATGATTTCCTTCCCTCTACTTGCTCTGGGCTTTGTTTGTTGTTGCTCCTTTAGTTCTTGCATCTTAGTGGTTAGGTCGTTTTTATAAACTTCTTGTAACCTTTTTTGGAAGGCCTGTATTGCTATCAATTTCCCCCTGAGAACTGCCTTTGCTGTATCCCATAGGTTTTGGGCTGTTGTGTGTTCATTGTCATTTGTTTCCAGGAACTTTTTTGATTTCATCTTTGACCTCATTGTTGACTCCTTTGTTGCTTAAAAGCATGTTATTCAGCCTCCATGAGTTAGAGAATTTTTGGGTTTTTCCTTTGAGATTGGTTTCTAGTTTCAAGCCATTGTGATCTGAGAAGATACTTTGTATGATTTCAATTTTCCTGTATTTGTGGAGGCCTGTCTTGTGACATACCCTGTGGTCTATCTTGGAGAATGATCCATGTGCCTTTGAAAAGAATGTGTATTTTGCTTCTTTGCAGTTAAAAACTCTGTAGACATCAGTTAGGTCCATTTCCTGTAGAAGGTTGTTCAATGCCACAACATCTCTGGGGAT
>PVIW01007457.1:29418-48690 GCA_004026585.1 Noctilio leporinus
AATGCTTTTGATTTCTGGATATTGACTTTATACCCAGCTATTTTGCTAAATTTGCTAATTAGGTTGAGTAAGTTTTTGGTGGAGCCCATCGGGTTTTGTATGTACACTATCATATCATCTGCAAATAATGACAGTTTGACTTCCTCCTTTCCAATTTGGATACCTTTGATTCCTTTTTCTTCTCTGATGGCTATAGCTACAATTTCCAAGACAATGTTGAACAGAAGTGCAGAAAGTGGACAGCCTTGTCTTGTTCCTAATCTTAGGGGGATAGCTTTCAGTTTTTGTCCATTAAGTATGATGTTGGCTTCAGGTTTCTCATAGATGGCCTTTATGATGTTGAGGTATGCTCCCTCTATTCCCATTTTGCTGAGGGTTTTGATCATAAATGGTTGCTGCACTTTATCAAATGCTTTTTCAGCATCTATTGATATGATCCTATGGCTTTTATCTTTCAATTTGTTGATGTAGTGTATTACATTGATTGATTTACGAATGTTGTACCATCCTTGCATCCCTGGGATGAAGCCCAGTTGATCATGGTGTATGATCTTTGTAATATACTGCTGAATCCGATTGGCCAATATTTTGTTAATAATTTTAGTATCTATGTTCATCAGAGATATTGGCCTGTAGCTTTCTTTCCTAGTTGTATCTTGCCCTGGTTTTGGGTTTAGAATAATATTGGCCTCATAGAAAGAGTTTGGGAGTCTTCCCTATTCCTGAAATTTTTGGTATAGTTTGAGGAGGATAGGAGTTAGTTCTTCTTTAAATGTTTGGTAAAATTCATCAGTGTAGCCATCTGGTCCAGGGTTTTTGTGCTTTGGGAGATTTTGGATTACTTCTTTGTTATCACTATTTGTTATTGGCCTATTAAGGCTTCCTAATTCTTCTGAGTTCAGTTTTGTTAGATTATACATGTTCAAAAATGTGTCCATTTCATCCAGGTTGTCATATTTTTTGTCATAGAGTTGTTTGTAGTAATTTCTTACAATCTTTTGTATTTCTGAGGTATCAGTTGTGATTTCTCCTCTTTCAGTTCTGATTCTGTTCATTTGGGTCCTCTCTGTCTTTTTCTTGATGAGTCTGGATAAGTGCTTGTCAATTTTGTTTATTTTTTCGAAGATCCAGCTCCTGGTCCTGTCAATTCTTCAAATTGTAGTTTGAATCTCTGAATATTTAGTTCTGCTCTGTTCTTGATGATTTCCTTCCTTCTACTTGCTCTGGGCTTTGTTTGTTGTTGCTCCTGTAGTTCTTGCAGCTTTGTGGTTAGGTCGTTTTTATAAACTTCTTGTAACCTTTTTTGGAAGGCCTGTATTGCTATAAATTTCCCCCTGAGAACCGCCTTTGCTGTATCCCATAGATTTTGGGCTGTTGTGTGTTCATTGTCATTTGTTTCCAGGAACTTTTTGATTTCATCTTTTATCTCATTATTGACCCCTTCATTGCTTAAAAAAGCATGTTATTCAGTCTCCATGAGTTAGAGAATTTTTGGGTTTTTCCCTTGAGATTGGTTTCTAGTTTCAAGCCATTGTGATCTGAGAAGATACTTCGTATGATTTCAATTTTCCTGTATTTGTGGAGGCTTGTCTTGTGACATACCATGTGGTCTATCTTGGAGAATGATCCATGTGCATTTGAAAAGAAAGTGTATTTTGCTTCTTTGGGGTAAAAGACTATGTATACATCAGTTAGGTCCATTTCCTCTAGAGTGTTGTTCAATGCCACAACATCTCTGGGGATTTTTTGTTTGGAAGATCTGTCCATTGTTGATAGTGAGATACTAAAATCCCTTACTATTAGTGTGTTGCTGTCTATGTCTTTCTTAAACTCTTCCAAGATTTTCCTTATATATTTCGGAGCTCCTACATTGGGTGCGTATATGTTTATCAGAGTTATTTCTCCTTGATGGATTGTTCCCTTAAGAATTATGAAATGCCCACCTTTGTCTCTTTTTATGGGCTTCATTGTAAAATATATTTTATCTGACATCAGTATTACTACTCCAGCTTTTTTTTCATGTCCATTTGCTTGATAAATATTTTTCCATCCCTTCACTCTCAATCTGTGTCGATCTTTTTTTCTGAGCTGGGTCTCTTGAAGACAGCATATATCATGTTGTCTTATCTATTCGGCTACCCTATGTTTTTTGATTGGTGCATTTAATCCATTTACATTTAAGGTTATTATTGATTGATACTTATTCATTGCCATTTTCCCCCTTTTTGTCTGTATTCCTCTTTGGATTTCTCTGTTTCTTCATTTTATTTGTTTACTTATTTTTAAAGCAGACCCTTTAGCATTTCTTGCAATGCTGGTTTGGTAGAGATGTGTTCTTTCATTCTGGGAAGCTTCTATCTTGAATGAGAGTCTTGCTGGGTAGAGTATTCTTGGTTGCAGGCCTTTTTTTTTTTTACCATTACTTGAAATGCTTTTTGCCATTCCCTTCTGGTTTGAATTATTTCTTTTGAATAATCATTTGATAGCCTTATTGGAGCCCCTTTGTATGTTATTTGTCTTTTCTCTCTTGATGCTTTTGGGAGTCTCTCTTTGTCTTTGAAATTAGCCATTTTAATAATAATGTGCCTTGGTGTTGCTCTGTTTGGGTTGATCCTCATTGGGACCCTCTGTGCTTCCTGAACTGGATTTATGGTTTCACTCATCATGTTAGGGAAATTTTCTATCATGACGCTTTTGAACAGGTTTTCCATTCCTTGTTTCTCTTCTCCTTCTGGTATCCCTATGATACGGATGTTGTTATGTTTCCTATCGTCCTGCAGCTCTCTTAACCCCTCTTCAGTCTTGTTCAGCCTTTTTTTATTCTCTTGTACTGTCTTGGAGTATTTGTCTACATTATCCTCCAACTCGCTGATCCAGTCCTCTGCTTCCTCTAACCTACTGTTGATTCCTTCTACTGTATTCTTCAATTCAGAAATTGTATTCTTCATTTCCTCCTGGCACTTATTGGTAGTTTCCATGTCCTTTTTCATGCTGTTGTAGTTCTCAGTAAGTTCTTTGTAACTTCCCTGGAGATCTTTGTAATTTCCCTGGAGTTGTTTGTAATTTCCCTGGAGTTCTTTGTAGTTCTCCTGGAGTTGTTTACAGTTTTCTTTGATGTGGCTGAGCTCACTGAGCTTCTCTATCATCATTCTTTTGAATTCCTTATCTGAAATTCCAGGTGCCTCTGTTTCATTTTGTATTCTTTCTGGGGATTCTTCCTTTCTTTTTGGTGATGGTCTGATTCTTTTTTTCCCATTTTGGGTGTCTGTTCTTGCTTGCTCTTTACTTATTTATTTATTTTTGTTCTTTCCTTGGGTTAACCTGCTTTGCTTCCTTGCCTTAGTTGAGCACCCTTCTGTGATAGGAGATTTGTGGAGTTCAGTGTTGCCATGTCCCAGATTTTCTCCACTTGCTGTTCTTGGTGTGTCCTTTATTTGGGCTGTCTGGTTATATTCTGGGCCTGTGGGCTTTTAGCTGAAACAAAAACAAAAACAAAAAAGAAAAAAAAAAAAAAACCACACACAAAAAAATGCAAAAGGAAAAAAGAAATAAAAATGATAATAATAATAAGAAGAAAGGGTTTAGATGGCTGTTCACCCTTAATAATCCCTGACTGGTCCAGATGAAGCCTGGACCTGAGGGCTTTTCGCAGAGGAAAAATAGTGAATGAAAAAAAGGGAGAAAGTTACAAGAGAAAGAGAAATCTATATTAATAAAGAAAAGGTTTAGGTGTCTGTTCACCCTTTATGGTCTCTGTTTGGTCCAGGTGGAGTCAGGACCATTGGGTTTTATCAGGGAGAAAAGAAAGGAGAAAGAAAGAAAGAAAGAAAGAAAGAAAAAAAAAGGAGGTGAGGAGAAAGTCACAAGACAAAGAGAAATCACTATTAATACAGAAAGGTTTTAGCTGTGTGTTTCCCCTTTATGATTTTGATTTGTCCAGGTGGAGCCAGAACCTGTGAGCTTTACCAGGAAGAAAAGGAAAAGAAAAATTAAAAAAAAAAAAAAAAAAAAAAGAGGAACGAAGAAAAGAATGAAGAAAGGGTTTAGAAAGGCTGGGGAAGGGAGGAATACTTAGATTGAGGAATGGGAATGCGTTATAGCCACAGAGTGAGTAGACTTTAATTCAAGAGTAGGGGGAGGGTCTTGGGTATTTAGGTGGATTGAGGTATGGTGGAGATTAAGAATATGTGAGAAGTAACTTTTGCAAAGTATATGTTGGGGATTAATCATTCATATTGCTCTTGGTATAACTCAGGTGCTTGAGATTGGCAGCAATCGCTTTCCTGATGCTGCGTCTTTTTCTTGGTCAGGACTTTACAGTCTGTAGTCTATATTCTAGCTGGTCTTGGTGTGTGGCAGGGCCTCTGATTGTCTCATTCAGGGCTGATTCTGAGTGTCCGCCCCCAGGTAGGCTGGGCCTTCTGCAGCTTGGCTGGGTTTTAGGGCTGTGGGTGTTTTGGAGCCTGCAGGGTGCCCCCTCCCACTCCTGGTGGAGGTTCCTGCCCATGATGAGCACCCACCACCCCTGCAGGGAAGCCTGCAACTTCGCTGGTCCCTGTGATGACTGACCCCGCCCCCGCAGTTATGGGACGAGGCTGCCCCTGTCCATCAACACTGTCAGGGTGTCCGCATACACTGTCCCGCCCTTCCAGGGCGGGCACCACTCCTCCAATCCAACCAGCTCTCAGTGGAGCCCTTTACGTAGCCTCTGTGATAAGCCCCTCCCAGGTGTGGGAGGTGTGGCCTTTGTCTCTGGCAATGGTGGGTCAGTTGCCCCTGCTACTAGTTCCCGGCTTGCAAGCTGTCTGGCTCCCCATTTGGAGTTTCTGCGTAGCCTGGGGGCCTGTGTGGTTGCGCAGGCCTGGGCCTCCCCCCTCGCAGGGGCTTCTAGCTGCTGTTTCCCCAGTGGCCCAGCAGCACTGTTTTTGGCCCTCTCGCTGCCCCAATGGTGTACTTCCTGCTCCTCCATTCCAGCTTCCCACAGGACTCTTCTCCTCCTCCTCTAGCCCAGGGCGGAGCCTCCTCTCCCTGTTGCCGGAGTGAGTCTCTCACACAGTACCTCCCCTGCAAGAGTTCAATTCCGTGTTCCCTAAGGTGTTTGCCCTCACCGCCGGCACTTCACTGTTGAGACTTCCAGTCGCCAGGGAGCCCGGAGCTGGCCTCAGTCAAACGCACCCCTCTGGGCAGAGCCGCCACTGCCCAGAGCCGACCCTGGCCCGCCAGCAGGTTGGTCAGGAACACCTCACCTACTGTCCTGCTGGCCTCGTCTCCCTGTGGTCTGTGCTCCCCTGTGTCCAGATGCTACCCGTTCCAATTCCTAGGGTCCTGAAAATGTCTCACACTCCCTATCTTGTCCTCTAGCTGCTTTGGTCCTCGAGAATACCATCAGCACTGCTCTCTACACTGTCGCCATCTTCCCGATCTCATGCCTCTTTTTTATTGAAAGGTTTTTGATTACTGGCTTAACATCTTTACTTGTTTTAGGTCTAGTCAGATTTTCTGTTTAATCTTAAGTTAGCTTTGATATTTATGTTTCTGAGAATTTATCCATTTGGCTAATTTGTTGGCAAAGAGTTATGCATACTATTTTTTCATAATCCTTTTAATTTCTTAAAAGTTGGTTGTCTTTGGGGGGAATGGGTGGGTGGGGAGGGGGACAGAGGGGAGCAAAAAGAGGATGGATGTAATGCAACAATAAAATTTTTAAAAAGTTGGCTGAAATTATCCCACTTTCACATCTGAACTCAAGTGTTTGTATCTTCTCTATTTTTCTCTTAGTGAGTCTAAGTAATGGTTAGTTAATTCTCTTGCATATTTCAAAGAACCAATTAGTTTCATTTGAATTTCTTTATTATTTTTATATTCTTCCTAAAGTAGTGGTATATATTGATTTTTTTGCATGCCCTAATTTCCCAAATAAATTCTCTCCCAGATTACCCCCCAAGATTTTAGGTAGACATCAGACTGATTAGAAGAAAAACAAAAATTTTCAAAAATTGTCTTCTCAGCTCTACCTGGGGTCTGGGACCAAAATCTCAAAGCAAGAATGAACAATTCCACCTTCAAGGCCACCATGAAGTGGAGTAGGGTTACCAAAAGCAAGTAAAAACACTACAAATCTTTCCTACCATTTTAAGTTCTCTTTTCTTTATTCTGTATGCACATGATTTCTATAAATATTTGATTGTTTCCTGGAGTTTTGACAAAGTAAATATTTACAATTAAAGTTTCTGTTTGTTTGTGAAAGACAAGAGTTTAAAGCAGTTTACTTCATCAGTTTGCTGACCTTAATTCTCTATTCTTGATCTCTAAAATTAATTAACAGGATAGTGCTGTGATAGTGTCAACTGTTTTTGGACTTAAGGTTCAGCTAGTTAAAAAAAAAATCTAGGTCTTTTGACATTTAGCAAAAACATGTATTCACTGAACCTTAATATAAATTTTGTAAAATGTTAATTCTTGCCATGAACTTTGTTTACCCCAACTTCTAGAACATAAACTTAAGGATTGTTAACTTGATTGTCTAGGTTACCTTTTGGAGAAATGAATAAAATTATTATTGGTTCTGCTATCTGCAGTGTGTCCTAGCTTAACCCTGAGAGGCAAACTATTTTTTAAAGTTTTACAACTAGTACCTGCTATTTAATGCCTGAATAAATTTAATTATATGCAAGGCAACTAAAACTGTAAGCATAGATATTTTCAGAAGGACATTTTAATAATGAAAGAGGTTACAAAAATAACCTCTCTGAGGTCAACCCCAATACTGACAGGAATAAACAAATAGTTTGCCTTTCAACTTAGCTATAATAAATCAAATCTTATTTATATTTCTAATGTGCAGCAGCATTCTAAAACTGAACTGTAAAACACAAAAGTCATCACTCAGAGTTCACAGACATATCCGCCTTGTTAACAGGTCTTGCTTGGAATAATTCCTCACTCATTTTTTTATATTATGCACATGCCTATATTTGTTCTTCAGACAATAAATGTATTTTCTTTATATTATCAGTCATACCCAAATAAATTTACATTACAATATAGTATAGGTTAAACTGAAAACAACCTCCTCCACAAACAAAAGTTTGATAGATTTCTAGGGGACTGTATTGATGCTCTCCTTTTTCTCACCTGCCACCTAAGAGGAGCTAAGCTCCAAAGGATGTGAGAGTAGCATTGTAATACTCTCTTTCAGAAAACCCATTATACACTCACAGGATACTGAAATTGTAAAATATTAGTGCCAAATTCCTTTAAGAGCTGTTTTGTTTTGTTTTGTTTTGTTTTGCAATGTTTTAATTTAAAAACCAAAGAGACTTATGGTTAATGAGGTATTGACTTTTCCAGGGACACATAATGAAGCAGGCAGAGCATGGGATAATCTACAGCAATAATAGAGAAGTGAAAAATTAAATGCTGAAATAAGTTTAGTCAAGGAGCTAATGTGAAAGACATATGAACATGGACAAGGAGGTAGGGATTGACTTGGTTGGGGGACAAGGGAGAACAATGGGGGAAAATGAAACAATTGTAATACAACAATAAATTAATAAAAATAGAGTATGTTTATACTGAGATTAAATATAAGCATCAATCATTGAAAATTTTAAAAAATTGCAAACAAAAAGGAAGAAATGGAAATGAAATAAGTTATTTGAAGGCGAATTAACATTACGTAGCCCTTGAACTTTCAGAGACAGAAAAATCCAGGAAAACATTCTAAACAAGAGCACACAACCTGAGGGTGGAGGGACTATAGGTAGCTTTTTTTTCAGTTAAGAGCTATTTGATTCATCAGGAAAGTGTGATTGGGAAAGGTAAAAATTATGCCCATTAGGAGAAAGGCTGTATGTCTAATGCAACATTTTTTTAATTAAAAATAATCCAAGAACTAGTGTCATGAAGTCTGTATGCATATTGATTTCCACATGACTTCCACCATAGCACACTGCCTTCCAAAGGGCTCAGCAATGCCAAGATTGAATTGGTTTACATTTTGGGAAAACATTTCACAAAGCAAGTATCTTGTGTATGAGGCCAGTGACAAGCTATTGAGTGTAACTGTGACTTAGACTAACTCCTATGACATTTATATTTATTTTCACTCTTTTTAAATTTAATTTTATTGTTGTTTTATTACATCCATCCCCTTTTTGCTCCCCTCTGTCCCTCTCCCCACCCACCCATTTGCCCCCAAAGTCAATCCCACCTGTTGTCCATGTCCATGGTTCCATTATACTAGGTTCTTGTATAAACTACTCCTCTTCCTTGCCCTTCCTCGCCCCTCCCCAAAAACCCCTTCCCCCTGACCATTGAAGGCCTATTCACTGTATTCATATATTTGGTTCTGTTTTGCTTGTTAGTTTTGTTCATTATTGTCCTGTAACGGATGAGATCATATGATATTTGTCCTTCATGGACTGGCTTATTTAACTGAGCATAATTCTTTCTAGATCCATCCATGTTGTTGCAAAGGTTAGGAGTTCCTTCTTTCTTTCTGCTGTGTAGTATTCCATTGTTTAAATATACCAAAGATTATTTTTTTGGATTTCTTTTTTTTTATTTTTATTTTTATTTTTTTATTTTTATTGTTGTTGTATTACATCCATCCCCTTTTTGCGCCCCTCTGTCACCCCACCCACCCACCCACCCATTCCCCTCGAAGTCAATCCCACCTGTTGTCCATGTCCATGTTTCCTTTATACTAGGTTCTTGTCTAAGCTGCTCCCCTTCTTTGCCTCTACCTCTCCCTCCCCCCTACCCCATTCCCCTGACCACTGAAGGCCTATTCCTTGTATTCATATACTTGGTTCTGTTTTGGTTGTTGTTAGTTTTGTTTATTATTGTCCCATAAGAGGTGAGATCATATGATATTTGTCCTTCACTGACTGGCTTATTTCACTAAGCATAATACTCTCCAGTTCCATCCATGTTGTTGCAAAGGGTACAAGTCCCTTCTTTCTTTCTGCTACATAGAATTCCATTGTGTATATGTACCAAAGTTTTTTGATCCAATCATCCAGTGATGGGCAATTAAGCTGTTTCCAGCAGTTGGCTATTGTAAACAGTGCTGCTATGAACATAGGTGTACATAGGATCTTCTGAATTGGTATTTCAGAATTCTTTGGGTATAGTCCAAGTAGTGGAATTGCTGGATCAAAAGGCAGTTCCATTTATAGTTTTTTAAAGAAACCCCATACTTTTTTTCCACAATGGCTGCACCAGCCTGCATTCCCACCAACAGTGCACAGGGTTCACTTTGCCCCACATCCTCTCCAACACTCGTTGTTTGTTGATTTGTTGATAATTGCTCTTCTGACAGGTGTGAGGTGGTATCTTATTGTGGTTTTAATTTGCATCTCTCTGATGACTAGTGATGTTGAGCTTTCTTTCATATGCCTCTGGGCCCATTGTATATCTTCCTCAGAGAGTTGTCTGTTCAGGTCCTTTGCCCATTTTTTAATTGGGCTGTGTCTCCCTGGTGTTGAGTCGCATTAGTTCTTTATATATTTTGGAGATCGGACCCTTGTCTGAGGTATAATTGGCAATTATATTTTCCAATACAGTTGGTTCCCTTTGAATTTTGCTGATATTTTCTTTAGCTGAACAGAAACTTTTCAATTTGATATAGTCCCATTTGTTGATTCGTTCTTTGATTTCCTTTGCCCTTGGTGAAGTATCAGTAAACATATTTCTGCATAGGATATCCAAAAGGTTACTGCCTATATTTTTCTCCAGGACCTTTATGGTGGCAGTGCTTATGTTTAAATCCTTTATCCATCTTGAGTTTATTTTGGTGTATGGTGTAAGTTAGTGGTTTAGTTTTATCTTTTTACATGTTGCTGTCCAGTTCTCCCAACACCATTTGTTGAAGAGACTGTTTTTACTCCATTTGATGTTCCTTCCCCCTTTGTCCAATATTAGTTGACCATAGAGTTCTGGGTTAATTTCTGGGCTCTCTATTCAGTTCCATTGAGCTATATGTCTACTCTTATGCCAGTACCAGACAGTTTTGATGACAGTAGCCTTGTATATTGTTTGAAATCTGGTATTGTGATTCCTCCTCCCTTGTTCTTTTTTCTAAATATTGCCATGGCTATTCATGGGCGTTTTTGGCAACATATATATTTTTTATGTATTTTTTCCATCTCTGTGAAGTCTGTCATTGGTATTTTAATTGGGATTGCATTGAATATGTAGAATGTTTTGGGTAGTATGGACATTTTAATGATGTTAATTCTTCCCATCCATGAACATGGTATATGCTTCCATTTATTTGTATCTTCCTTGATTTCTTTCTTCATCATTCTGTAGTTTTCTGAGTACAGGTCATTTACCTCCTTAGTTGAGTTTATTGCTGGGTTCATTATTTTTCTGTTGCTATGGTAAATGGGATTTGTTTTTTCACTTCTATTTCTGTTGTTTCATTATTGGTATACAAAATTTTTGCTTTTGATTTCTGGGTATTGACTTTATACCCAGCTATTTTGCTAAATTTGCTAATTAGGTTGAGTAAGTTTTTGGTGGAGAGCATCAGGTTTTGTATGTACACTATCATATCATCTGCAAATAATGACAGTTTGACTTCCTCCTTTCCAATTTGGATACATTTGATTGCTTTTTCTTCTCTGATGGCTATGGCTAGAACTTCCAAGACAATGTTGAATAGAAGTGGAGAAAGTGGACAGCTTTGTCTCATTCCTGATCTTAAGGGGTAAGCTTTTAGTTTTTGTCTATTAAGTATGATTTTGGCTTCAGGTTTCTCATATATGGCCTTTATGAGATTGAGGTATACTCCCTCTATTCACATTTTTATAAGTGGTTGCAGTACATTTTCAAATGCTTTTTCAGCATCTATTGATATGATCCTATGGTTTTTGTCTTTCAATTTGTTCATATGATGTATTACATTTATTAATTTACAAATGTTGTACCATCCTTGCATCCCTGGGATGAAACCCACTGGATCATGGTGGGTGATCTTTGTAATGTACTCCTGAATCTGGTTGCCCAATATTTTGTTGAGAATTTTAGCATCTATGTTCATCAGAGATATCGGCCTGTAGCTTTCTTTCTTAGTTGTGTCTTGACCTGGTTTTGGGATTAGAATAATATTGACCTCATAGAATGAGTTTGGAAGTCTTCCCTCTTCCTGTATTTTTTTTTATAGGTTGAGAAGGATAGGAGTTAGTTCTTCTTTAAATGTTTGGTAAAAATCACCTGTATATCCATCCAGTCTAGGGCTTTTGTGCTTTGGGAGATTTTGGATGACTTCTTTAATTTCACAAGTAATTATTGGCCTGTTCAGGCTTTCTGCTTCTCTCGTTCAGTTTTGGTAAATTATACATTTCCAGAAATGTGTCCATTTCAACCAGGTTGTCATATTTCTTGTCATAAAGTTGTTTGTAGTAATTTCTTACAATCTCTTGTATTTCTGAAATATAGGTTGTTATATCTCCTCTGTCAGTTCTGATTCTGTTTATTTGGGTCATCTCTCTCTTTTTCTTGATGAGTCTGGATAAAGGCTTGTCAATTTTGTTTATTTTTTTAAAGACCAGTGCCTGGACCTGTTGATTCTTTGAATCATATTTTGAATCTCTGAGTTATTTAGTTATGCCCTGATCTTGATGATTTCCTTCCTTCTACTTGCTCTGGACTTTGTTGTTGCTCTTGTAGTTCTTGCTGCTTTATGGTTATGTTGTTTTTATAAACTTCCTATGACCTTTTTAGGTAGGCTTGTATTGCTATAAATTGCCCTCTTAGCACTGCCTTTGCTGTATCCCATTAGTCTTGGGTTGTTGTGTGTTCATTGTTATTTTTTTCCAAGAACTTTTTGATTTCATCTTTGATCTCATTGTTAACCCATTCATTACTTAAAAGCATGTTATTCAGTCTCCATGAGTTAGAGGATTTTTGTTTTTTTCCCTTGAGGTTGGTTTCTAGTTTCAAGCCATTGTGATCTGAGAAGATGTTTTGTATGATTTCAATGTTCCTGTATTTGTGGAGGCTTGTCTTGCGACCTACCATGTGGTCTATCTTAGAGAATGATCCATGTGCATTTGAAAAGAATGTGTATTTTGTTTCTTTGGGATTAAAGACTCTGTATACATCATTTAGGTCCATTTCCTGTAAAGGGTTGTTCAATGCCACGACATCTTTGGTGATCTTTTATTTGGAAGATCTGTCCATTATTGATAATGGGGTATTAAAGTCCCCTGTTATTAGTGTGTTGCTAATACACTTAAAGTCTTCCAAGATTTTTATTATATATTTTGGAGCTCCAATGTGGGTGCATATATGTTTACCAGAGTTATTTCTTCTTGACGGATTGGTCCTTTAAATATTATGAAGTGTCCTTCTTTATCACTTTTTATGGCCTTCATTATAAAATCTAGTTTGTCTGCAATAAGTATTGCTAGTCCAGCCTTTTTTTCATGTCCATTTGCTTGATCTATATTTTTCCATCCCTTCACTCTCAATCTGTGTTGATCTTTTGTTCTGAGGTGGGTCTCTTGAAGACAGCATATATGTGGGTCATGTTTTCTTATCCACTTGGCTACCCTATATATTTTGATTGATGCATTTAATCCATTTACATTAAAGGTTATTGTTGATTGATACTTATTCATTGCCATATTCTCACTTTGTACCTGTATTCCTCTTTGGCTGTCTCTGTTTCTTCATTTTATTTATTTATTTATTTTTTAAAGCAGAACCTTTAGCTTTTCTTGCAATGCTGGTTTGGTAAAGATGTATTCCTTTAGTCTTCTTTTGTGTAGGAAACTCCTTATTTCTCCTTTCATCTTGGATGAGAGCCTTGCTGGGTAGAATATTCTTGGTTGCGGTCCTTTGTTTACAATTATTTGAAATACTTTTTGTCATTCCCTTCTGGATTGCATTGTTTCTGTTGAATAATCATTTGATAGCCTATTGGAGCCCCATTATATGTTATTTGTCATTTCTCTCTCGATGCTTTTAGGAGTCTCTCTTTGTCTTTGCAGTTTGCCATTTTAATTATAATGTGCCTTGGAGTTGGTCTGTTTGGGTTGATCTTCATTAGATCCCTCTGTGCTTCCTGAACTTGGTTAATGTTTTCACTTATCATGTTAGGGAAATGTTCTATCATTACTTTTTTGAATAGGTTTTCCATTTCTTGTTTCTCTTCTACTTCTGGTATCCCTATAATACAGATGTTGTTACATTTCATGTTGTCCTGAAGGTCTCTTAAACCCTCTTCAATCTTGTTCAGTCTTTTTTTATTTTCTTGTACTGTCTTGGAGTATTTGTCTAAATTATCCTCCAACTTTTTGATCCTGTCCTCTGCTTTCTCTACCCTGCTGTTGATTCCTTCTACTATATTCTTCAATTCAGAAATTGTATATTTTGTTTCTCCTCCCAGCTCTTACTGATAGTTTCTATGTCCTTTTTGGTACTGTTCTAGCTCTCAGTAAAGTACTTGTAACTTCCCTGGAGTTGTTTATAGTCTTCTTTGGGCTGGGTAAGCTCATTGAACTTCTCTATCATCATTCTTTTAAATTCCTTATCTGATACATTGTGTGCCTCTGTTTCATTTGGTGGTCTTTCTGGGGATTCTTCCTTTCCTTTTGGTGATGGACTGATTCTTTGTTTTCCCATTTTGGGTGTCTGTTGTTTCTTGTTTTGTTTGTTTGCTTATTTGTTTTTCTTCCCTTGGATTAATCTGCTTTGCTTCCTTGCCTTTTTTGAGCACCCTTCTGTGTTAGGAGATTTGTGAAGTTCAGAGTTGTAGTCTCCTGGATTTTCTTCTCTTGTTACTCTTGGGGTTGCCTTTATTTTGGCTGTCTGGTTGTAATCTGGATTGGTTGTGTATGTTGCTCCTTTCCTTCCAGTTGGCAGATTGGGAGACACTTCTTCTATCCTTTCTCTTACACTGTTTTTGAGCAGTTCCTAAAACAGAACCACCAGTGCAGAGAAAATAACCATACCTTCAGTGATAGCTTTCTTTTTTAATATCCCTTTTGACTGCCTATGAATATTCCTATATACTTAACCCTCCAAGGTAAAACCTGCTCTTAATCACACCCTCAGCTGCAATTGAGCCAGTCTTGATAGGGATGTATATATTAAGACAGTTGTACGAGGGAAAAATGGTTAAGTTGACTAAAATATAGATAGTTTTGAAGGTTACTGAGGAGTAGCAAAGATAGCAGGGATATGAGAGAGAAAACCAACTTTTCTATTCTGTATAAATGAGGAGAGGGAGAATAAAAAAGCCTCAAGTATGAGTGAACAGTGTAAGCCTAGGTATATATTTGCCACATCTGCCTTCCTGTTCACCCTTAGTGATCCCTGATTGTTCCAGGTGGATCCAGGACCTGTGGTCTTTTAGCAGAGAAAAGAAAAGAAATTTTAAAAAATTTAAGAAATGGAAAAAATTAAAATTAAAATAGAAAAAAATAATGATAGGGTTTAGGTGGCTGTTCACCCTTTATGATCTCTGATTGTTCCAGGTGGAGCCAGTACCTGTGAGCTTTCAGCAGGAAAAATAAAAATGAAATGAAATAAAAAAATTAAAAAAAAAGAAAAGAAAAGAATAAAGAAAGGGTTTAGGTGGCTGGTGAGGGGAGGAATACTTAGATTGAGGACTGGGAATGCATTGTAGCCAGAGAGCGAGTAGACTTTAAATCAAGAGTAGGGGACGGGTCTTGGGTATTTAGGTGAATTGAGATAAGGGAGGAGTGAAAATATGTGAGGTGTGATACACTATGGTTTAAACATTATTTACTTAAAATGCACTAATTGTGGGGCTTAGAAGTAACTTTTGAAAAGGACATTTTACGGATTAATAGTTCATGTAGCTTTCAATGTAACTCAGGTGCTTGAGATTAGGAGCTATCCATCTTCTCAGTCTGCTTCTTTTTCTTGGTCAGGTTTCTGTAGCCTACAGTCTAGCTGGTCTTGGAGTGGCAGGCCCTATGATTGTCACAGTCAGGGCTGATTCTGAGTGTCAGCCCCCAAGTAGGCTGGGCCTCCAGTAGCCCAGCTGAGTTCTGGGGCCCTCCCTTTTCTTCTTCCATTTGAAGTTCAGCAGGGTGCTTCTGTGATGTCTATAGCTGCCCCTCCCCCTATAACTTCTGTAGAAGGTTCCTGCCTGTGATGGGCACCCTGGCACCCCTGCAGGGTGGCCTGCAACCTCACTGCCTCCCGTGATGACTGGGCCTGTCCCCACAGCTCCTGGAGAAGGAAGCCCCCATTCGCCAACACTGCCTGGCTCCCCAGGGTGAGGGCCAACCCTCCAAGTAGTCCAGCTCTTGAGGAGTCCTTCATGCCACCTCTGTGATGTGCGCCTTGTTCCTCAGGGCATCTGCAGTGTGGCCTTTGTGGCCTGCATTGGGTGGGTCAGTTGCCCCAGCTACAAGTTCCTGGCTCACAGTTTGGAGTTTCTGTGGGAGCCTGCGGGCCAGTGTGGGTACCTGGGGCTGGACCTACCCCCTCGCAAGGGCTTCAAGCTGTTCTTTCCCCAGTAGCCCAGCAGCACAGTTTTCAGCCCTCTCATCACTCTGGCAGTGCACTTCCCTGCTCCCCCGCTCCTACTTCCTTCAGGACTCTTCTCCTCCACCTCTAGCCCAGTGAGGAGCTTCCTCTCTCTGTTGCTGGAGCAAGGCTCTCACACAGTCCCTCCCCTGTAGGAGTTCAATTCCTCATTCCCTCCAGTGTTTGTCCTCACTGCCTACACTTCACTGTTCAGGTTTCTAGTAACCCGGGAGCCTGTAGCTGGCTTCAGTTATAGATGCCCCTCTGGGTAGAGCCACCACAACCCAGAGCTGACCTCAGCCTGCTGGCAGGTTTGGAACTGTTTCACCTGCTCTCCTGTAGGTCTCTGCAGCCTCTGGGCTGTGCTCCCCTGAGTCCAGATGCTTACTGCTCCAGTTCTTAGGGACCTGCAGACATCTAGTGCCCTCTACCCTATCCTCCAGCTGCTCTAGTACTGGAGAACGCCATGAGCACTGCTTTCTACTCTGTCGCCATTATCATTGATCTCTCTCTTTTCACTTTTAATAATTTCAATCATATATAAAATAAATAAATATATAAGTAATCCAAGTTCACCATGCTGATTTATAAAATGTTAATGTTTTACTGTAATTGTTTTATTTTATTTTTGTTTATAGAACTATTTTCAGTTATGAATGAAGCCCCTCATTTTTCTATTGTCCTTCCTCTCAGAAGTAACCATTTTACTGAGATAATGTGCTTTCTGTAGCTATATTATTCTTTACAACATGTATTTATATTGATAAAAATCTAGTATTTTATAAAATATTCATAACTGGCATATTATATACCTTTTTGTAAGTTTTCAATGTTATGCGTAATATGTCAATTCATTTACCTACGCTTATTAGTTTATTATTTTTAACTGCCATATTGAAGAAATAGCAGCAACTTATATTTAAATTACTGGTAAACATTTTGATTTTCTATGATTATTTTCTATTACAAAGAGTTCTGATAATTGAGTTGTTTTATATCTATTTGAGTAATTATTTAGAATATTGTTAACAAATAGTAGTCTTACTGAATTTTAAGTCATATACTTCCTAAAATTTATAAGATATGGCCCCAAGGCTCTTCAAAATGGTTGTGGCTATTGTGTGTCATATTGGACAGATACATGTATGTACTCGTTAAATTGCCAATTAGCTGGGTTCCAGATAATCATTTGGGCCTTGGAGGTGAATAGTCACATTTTTCCAAATGAAAAGGATTACTATGTTCTTGGCCATCCTTGATGTCACCCTATTTTAATGGTGCAACTATTCAAGCCATGGTACCTTATAAAGTCTATCCATTGTCCTTAATTGCAACCTTTTTTTTTTTTGCCAAAGTAAGGGTAGGAATTTACTACATTATGTTACATGTGGGTCACATGCACATCTGTGATATTCTGCAAAAGTTCAGTCAGTATCAGAGTAGGTCACTCCTCTAAATATCCTTGTAGGGTTGATAAATATTGTGGAGTTACAAAACAATCAAAGTGAATAATGGGTAAGATATAGAAGTCTTTTGAGTGAGCTAATTGGTATTATTTTACATGCTAGAAGACTAATAAAATATGAATTGCATAAATATGCTGGGAACTATTTAAGGTTCACCAATCATTAGAGTTTAACCAGAAGCCAGACTCCATTCAAGCATCAAGCAAAAATGCATTGATTTTACCAAAGATAAAAGTTGAAAAATGAAAAATGAATCCTGCTGATAGTTAGCTATCTGAAGCAAACTACACACACACACACACACACACACACATATATATATATATATATATATATATATATGGTGAGTGCAATACAGTGGCAAATTTTAGTAAAATAAGCAACATACCAAAATGTTATATTTTAAAATAAATTTATTCTTATATGTAAATATATAAACATAGTCATTATTTTTTAAATTGTTCAAAATGTCTCCATTTGCTGTAATAATAGACTCAATTTGGCTTTGGAATTTTGAGCACACTTTAATTAACTTTTCTTTATCCATGGACTTCATAATGTTTTCAATCTTAGCTTTAACAGCTTCTTTATTGGAAGGAGGTTGTTTATTAACTTCTCTCTCACAAATGCTGCATACATAATAGTCTAAAGGATTTGCATTTGGTGAACTAGGCACCCAGATTTCCTTTGACCAGGATTCAGGAACATTGACATTGAGTTATTCTTGCATCTTTTTGGTATTATGTGCTGGTGCACCATCTGGTTGGAAGATAAAATGACATCCATTTGTGACTTGCTTCATCCATGGTACAACTACTTCTCTCAAAACATCCAGGTAAACATCCTGGATCTTCATTGATGAGCTCCTGGATTCTGTGTACAATATCTGGACTTTTATGATCCTTGTGTACCTTATGCATTTTCCTTGTTGGTGTGGTGACATTAGATTCAGCATTATACACCTTCTCCATGCTGTAAACTGTACATAAAGGGATGTTATTGAAGTCCACAATTTCCTTAGCAGTTTACCCTGCAAGCAGTCCAGAAATTATGGTTGATCTAACATCATATTTCTTTGACATGAGGCTTGGTCTCAGAATTTAATACTTCATATCTGAAACAATGCTGTTAAATCATAACCTTACAAGCACAGTTTTTTAAAATTATATATAATCACAGCTTCTTGACTCTGATCATATTTTTGTTTGATATATCATATTTTTACTCTTTCAATCAATTAAGCCTTTGTCTGTCAAAGAAGAAAGCTGAATTGTGTCTGAGCCACAAAATCCAAGAGATGCAAACCTTCTCTTCCATCACTGATCCATCGACTCTCAGACCTATATTTCTATGCCCTCCAGTCAATATCAGGAGGGCTAGGATCAGTCTACCTCAAAGAGTCAATAAGAAAAGTTTTTTTTTTTTTTTTCCATGTGAATGCACAACTATTCAAGGTGAATGACTTATTGAGAAGAACCACATCCAGATTTTAGCCTTATAATCCCTTGATTAGGGTGGCCCATTTTAGCAAACATCCAATCTGGTCATCTGATACAGAGAATAGGTACTCATGGGACTGTACCACTGATTTTCATAGTTCTTGTAACAGAGAAGGTCACACCAAGAAGATAGAGAGGCAAAGAAGAACAATTTAATATGCAGAAACAAACAAGAAGTATCACCAAAAATGAGAGACAAAAAAAAAACTTAATTGAAAAGAAAGGAGAAATCCCCAGAAACACAGCTAAACAAAATTGAAGCAAGCAAAGTAGCAGACATCAAGTTCAAAATAACGGTTATAAGGATTCTCAAGGAACTCATTGAGAACTACAAAGAACTCCAGGGATGCTATAAGGAACCTATTGCAAATTACGTCACCATGAAAAAGCAAGTAAAAAATTTCAATGAGAGCCAGAAGAAAAAGAAAAAAAAAAAAATACAATATCTGAAATGAGGAACACAGTAGAAGGGATAGCTGAAGCAAAGGACCAAATCAGTGAATTGAAGGACAAAGCAGAAAAAAACCCCAGACAGAGCAATCAAACAAAAAAGCCTCAAGCAGAATGAACAGAGGTTAAGGGAGTTGCAGGACAACATGAAATGTAATAACATCCATATAGTAGAAATACCAGAATGAGAAAAAGAGGATCAAGGGACATAAAAACTGTTTAAGTCTCTAGCTGGTGGCACAGTGGAAAGGTGCCAGCCTGTGAACCCAAAGGTCACTTGGTCGACTCCAGCCATGGCACATAACCAGGTTGCAAGCCAGGTCTCCAGCCAGATCTGTAGC
>PVIW01007457.1:48790-72928 GCA_004026585.1 Noctilio leporinus
AAAAAAAAAAAAAAAAAAAAAAAAAAAAAAAAAAAAAAAAAAAAAAAAAAAAAAAAAAAAAAAAAAAAAAAAAAAAAAAAAAAAAAAAAAAAAAAAAAAAAAAAAAAAAAAAAAAAAAAAAAAAAACCAAAACAAAACAAAACAAAAAAACCTGTTTGAAAAAGTAATGACAGAAAACTTTCCTCACTTGCTAAGAGAAAAAGTCAAACAAGTCCAGGAAGCACACCATATCCCAATGAAGATGATCCCAAAGAGGCCTACTCTAGACACATCATAATTACAATGGCAACATCCAAAGACAAAGAAAGAATTCTAAAGGCAGCAAGAGAGAAATAGCTAGTAGCATACAAAGAAACACTGATGAGACCATCAACTGATTTCTCAAAAGAAACAGAAGCCAAAAGGGAATGGCAAAAAATATTCTAAGCAATGAAAAGCGAAGTCCTGCAACCAAGACTATGATACCAAGCAAGACCCTCACTCAAAATGGCAGGTAAAATAAAAAGTTTCCCAGACAAGAGCAGGCTAAAAGAATACATCTCTACCAAACCAGCATTGCAAGAGATGTTAAAGGGACTGCTTTAAGAAGATGAAGAAAAAAAGTGAAAGGGGATAACACAGTTTCGAAGTGAAAAAATGGCAATGGATAAGTACCTATCAATAATAACCTTAAATGTAAATAAATTAAATGCTCTAATCAAAAGGCATAGGGTAGCTGAATAAAGAAGAAAACATAGCCCACACATATGCTGTCTACAAGAAATCTACCTCTGAATAAATGATCTACAAAGACTGAAAGTGAAAGAATGGAAAAAAATATTCCAAGTAAACAGACATAAAAAATAAGCCAGGGAAGCAATATTTATATCAGTAAAAGTAGATTTCAAAACAAAGGCATAAAAACAGATGAAGAATAATACTTCATAATATTTAAGGGAAAACCCATCATGGAAGATCTAACCATTGTAAACCTATATGCGCTCTACATAGGAACACCCAAATATATGAGGAAAATAATGGAGGACTTCAAGAAAGATATAGACACCAACCCACTGTCAACAATGGACAGATCTTCCAAACAGAGAAACACTAAGGGTACTGTGGCATTGAAAAAACACTCTAGATAAAATTGTCTTAATTGATACATACAGAAACTTTCACCCTAAGAAGCAAAATATATATTATTTTAAAATGTACATGGAACATTCCCCAAAACAGACTACATGGTACTACACACAACAAGCCCCCTCCTAATTTTTTTAATTGAAATTATATCAAGCATCTTCTCAGATCACAATGCTTGAAACTAGAAACCAACCTCAAGGGAAAAACTCAAAAATGTTTAAATTCATGGGGACTGAATGGGTTAACAATGAGATCAATAAAGAAATCAAAACCTTCCTGGAAACAAATGAAAATGAACACAATACAGCCCCAAACTATGGTACAGAGCAAAGGCAGTCCTGAGAGGGAAGTTCATAACAATACAAGACTACCTAGAAAAGATAGAAAAAAATTCAAATAAACAACCTAACCCTACAGCTACAAGTACGAGGAGAACAATAACAAACAAATCCCAGAGTAAGTAAAAGGAAGGAAATAACCAAGATCATAGTAGAATTAAATGACATAGAGTCTAAAAGTACAAGTCAAAGGATCAATGAATTTAGGACCAGGAGCTGCTTCTTTGAAAAAATAAATAAAATTAACAATCCTTTAACCAGACTCATAGACAAAAAAGGAGAGAGGACCAAATAAATAAAATTATGAATGAAAGAGGAGGATTTATAAGTGATACCACAGAAATACGAAGTATAGTCAGAAATTACTGTGAGCAACTATATGCCAAGAAATTTGACAACCTGGGTAAAATAGGCAAACTTCTAGAAATATAATCTTACAAAACTGAATCAAGAACAAACAGATACACTGAATGCCTAAAAACAGCTAATAAAATTGAAGCAATGATCAAAAAACCTCTGGTACACAAAAGCTCTAGTCCAGGTGGCTTCATAGGAGAATTTTACCAATCATTTAGGGAAAAGCTAACCCCTGTCTTTTCAAAACTATTCCAAAAAAAACTTAAAAAGAAGATAGACTCCCAAATTCTTTTTATGAGGCTAGTATTATTTTCATTCCAAAACAAGGTAAAGGCAAAACAAATAAAGAAAAAAAACTACAGGCCAATATCACTAATGAACATTGATGCTAAAATTATCAACAAAATATTAGCAAACCCAATATATTAAAAAGATCATTTACCATCATTAAGTAGGATTCATACCAGGGATGTGAGGCTGGTACAATATTTGTGTCATGTTAGGGTGACTGTATCCAAATTCCTCCACCTCCTCACACAGGTATTTTCATTTTCTTAGGTCACCCTTATCTAAGAGACTTCCTTAGTATGTAGTGTTACATAGTTTGGTTATCTGTGTGCCACCTTTATTGACTTCATGCATGTATCTGAGCCCTTGTTCAGGCAACATGGATAATCTTGGCTCCTGTGACTCCTATTTCTCACCTGCCACCACAAGACTAAATGCAGATTCTATTTCTCCTCTTCTCATTTGTTGCCACAAAAATAAATTGTATGAATTTCCTCTCTAACACTCCACTGTCATTTTTTGGTCTTGCCAAATGAAAAGTAAACCTGTCTGGAGCTGAGCTCCTGTACTACGATTGGCATCACAAATATGAATGGATGCAGACTAAAACTATGGAGCAGAGGTTGGCTACAGCCATTGATTTGTGTCTTGTGGTGCTGACTACATTGGAGGTTTGGGCACCCATGCAAGGTTGGTAGGGCAATATAAGTGACTCTTGAGGCAACAGAGAAGCTCTGCTAAAGACAGGGGGCTCTATAGAGAAGAGAAATACCAGGGAGGAATCAGACACTGTGGGATGGCTATTTCTCATTATTCTGGGTAAGGCAGTTCAGGAGTCACTAGTATTGAGAGAACAGGTCTGAGAGTTGAAAGAGGACTTTAGCTGGAGGCTGGAGTTAAGAGCTGCCAGGAAGGCACAAGAGTTACTGAGGTGGAGGGGGCTACCCTGAGGGCCTGATTGGAACAGGTTGTTCTATGAAGGGACCAAAAATATAGGTTGTAAACTGCTCAGAGGACAAGAATATCTTAATCTTCTGAACTATCACTGGTCATGCCTGAAACATGGGTGGGGAAGGACAGACCCCACTCATGTTTCAGGCATGACCAGTGGTAGTTCAGAAGATTAAGAGTGGGCCTTCTCAAATGGCAACATGCCAAACTCAACCCCACTCTGCAAGTCACAGAGTGTTCCACAATGTGTCCATACTTGCAAGCATAGCTAATAGATTTGGGAAGCCAATTCTTACAAAAGTCATCAGAGTCCTTTGGGATTGGATGCTAAGATTATGAGATTTAGGGATGTATGGCATTTTCCTTTCCAGCCAGGAAAGGAGTAAGTTTTCATCCATCACCACACACTCGGCATTGAAGCAGCAGCTCCAAAATGTGCACCAAACTGCAGGTAATCATTTCCTGTTAGATTGGATTATGGTAGCCACTGAGGATTATTCAGCCTCAGTACATGGCTGAACTGAAGATACTTGCCATCTATGAGTAGGTGGCAGTCATATATTGAGTTACAACAGAAGTTATTGGAGCCAGGAACTTGTCATTATATTGGTGATAACACACTGACTTTTGATTCTTTCATAGGTTTAGAAACTGCTTCACCCACTTTACTGAAGCATTTGCAGCAGTGAGGATGGACAGTAAACATGAGCAAGATACAAGGACCTGGTTTATCTGTAAAGTTCTTGGGGATTGTCTGGGTCTGGTCAGGTAAGATAAAGGTAATGCCAGAAGCAATAACTGGTACAGACATTTCCAACAGTCAACCAGTTACAAGAATTATTGGGTGTGTTAACTATTGGAAGGTGTTGTTTCTGCATTTAGCACAGATTCTCAAACCTTTATACTGCTTTTTAGGGAAAGGAAATAGTTGAAACTGGGAACACAAGCACAAGATGACTTTTTCTAAAGCTAAATGTACCATTAAAACAGTACAGGCCATGAGTGTTTTGGATACAACACAAACCTGCAAATTGGATGTCCATATCACCCCCAACAATATGGTTGGGGTTTATGGCAACAGCAAGAATGGATCTGACAACCTATCTAGCTTTGGTCACAACTTTGGAAAGGAGTGGAGGTTTGTTATTCCCTAAATGAAAAGCAGCTAGCTGCCACCTATCATGCCTTGGTAGCTACAGAGCCTATTACAGGCATTCCCCCCATAAAGGTGACCACAAACTACCCAATAGTAGGCTGGGTGCAAAAGCCCAAAAAGCAAGCTAGCAAAAATGGGGTACATATTTATAATAACTAAGTACCCTGTCCCCAAGCTTCCTAAATGAATAGTAGTAACAAGTCCTGGAACCTGTAAAATACCTTGGGACATAGGAGACTGAAGGACCAATGCCTGAGCTGACTGTCCTTGTGAGCCCCTATAGAGAAGGCCAATCTCCAACACCAGAGGGTGTGTGGTATGCATATGGGTCAAGCAAGGGGCAGCCTACCATATGGAAAGCGTTGGCCTTCCATCCTAATACAGAAACCATATGTATGGAACATGCAACAGGACAGACTAGTCAATAGGCAGAGCTATAAGCTATGTGGATTCTTGTTACCATCAAACCCTCCTATCTTATCATTTTCATTGATAGCTGGGCCAAGTATCCAGGTTTTATTCTCTGATTCTCCACATGGCTAGAATTCCAAGGATGGTGGTTCATAGGCTCTTGTGGAATCAAAACATGTGGCAAGACCTATGGACTTAGAGCAGCAGAAACAGGTAACCTTGTGCCATGTTACTAGACTTGCTCCATTAGGCTCCCTTGCAAATGATAAGGCAGATACCGTTGCTCAGGTATGGTGGCTAGAAGAAGCTCCAGACTCAGACATCGGCACTTAACTCCACAGGTGACCCCTTCATGCAGGTCAGTGTACTATGTGGACAGTGGATAAACAATGGAGATTGCACCTGATATTTGATGTTGTGGTACAGGCATGCCATAAGTGTGTGGTTTGCTCCAACTGCCAACTATGGTGGGTTTCCTGAGAAGGAAGTCATAGAGCCCTGGGTGCATTGTTATTGGTAAGATGGCAAGTAGATTATATTGATCCTTTACCAATTTTAAAAGGTTTCTGATCTGCTTTGACCTGTGTGGATACCACAACATTTGTTAGTAGCAGTCCCCTCCAAGCACACTGATCAGCAGACTACCAACAAGCACTTAGAAAAACTGTTTGCCACCCTTGCCTGCCCCCTAATTATAGAGAGTTACCAAGAAACTCATTATACTGGAAAATGATTATAGGCCTGGGTAAAGGATCTGGGCATCCAGTGGAAGATTCATATACCATGTAATCCACAGGGATTGGTATCATTGAAAGGTATAATGTCTTGTTACAAAAGGGACTTATGACAGAGACAGGTTTCATGAATGGGTGAGCCTCATGGTTATGGGCTGTGTTCTGCATCCTCAATGAAGAACCAAGGAAAGGAGTGCTCTAACCTATTGACTCTTTGCTCCATCTAGCCCTGGCCCCAATACAGCTGCAAATATGCACCAAAGATGATTTTTGAAGCATGGTTTTAAAACAGAATAACATTCTCTTACCTGCACCAATAGCCTTGGATCTTGATGAAAAAAGTGCAATAAACCTAGCCTTGAGAATTTTGCCACATGGATCAATAATAGTTAATGTTAGTGACCCTACAGAGACAAGGTATTTAAGCCAACTTGATGTGTATACCTTGGGCAATAAATAAATGGCCTCCTCAGGTCACAGTGATATGCCCAAAGGGTTCAGAGGTCATGAACATCCTGCAGTGTAGTTTTGTTCTTTCATTATAACCAATACATGTCCCTCCAACAGCCTTACATATAGACCCAACAGTAACTCCCCTGAGGAGAGAAGTAAAGGTGTGGTATACAAAATCAGAGTGGGATCCTATACCCGCTACTGTGTTATGTCAAGATTCCTCTTTATCATGCATCCTACCAGATAAGCAGGACCTACTCTTGTTAGTACCACTAAAACATGCTTTTTTATCACCCTTGAGGTTGGTCTATAGTAACGTATACATGGACTGAGCATACACCTTTACTGATGTTACAAATACCTTGGTATGCTGGGTATATGCACAGATGCCAAGCAGCACTGCTGCTGGCTTACCTTATAGAGTGCAACCTGCCAATGACTCTACATGGCAGCAGTTGTGCCATTGGGCTGATGCTGACTCCACCTCCTCATGGAATGGCATAAGAACTGAAATTAAGGACTTGTTATGTAGCCAAGTGAATTAATTGCCTCAGACACCTGTTAGGATACTCACTTTGGGATGGGATGGGCTGGCTAATGGAAGTGATGGTGGAGTTAGCATACCCCATTACCCTCTGTCTAGAATGTCAAAATGGAACCATGCTCAAGATCTCCCTGGCAGTTGGGTGGTTGCCCCTACTCTTGTGCCACAAAACCCATGTTGTCTCCAGTATAGATTGCTGAGGAAGATATGGGACTGCCTTGTAGGTGCATTCCAAGTTCCCTGGAGCACCCTAAGGGTATGCAGGACCCTCAGATCATCCTATTTACTCTATAATTCAACAGGATGCTACACATGGGGGCAACCTTATATTCCAGGTCACATTTTATTGACCCTGAAGCAAGTGCCTACTAATTGGAAAACATTGAAGGCTAGGCACTAGGTAAAAAAAAAACTTGGTGGTTCTATCCTTTGCCATATCCCTCCCCCACCCCCCAAAAATGCAAGCATAGTCACAGAGGTAGAGGTATAATCACTTTAGCCAGGCATACGGCATGGGCCTTTAATGCAACTCATTGCCCTCTGACCCTTCTTAATGAGGAGGTCAGATGACCATGCAATATGATGCTACAAAATAGAGTTGTACTAGATAATGCTAACTGCTGTGCAGGAAGGGTTATGAACCTTGCTCCACACAGAATACTGTGTGTATATTTCTGATTTCCAACACAATGTATCCCTTGCTTAACAAGAGTTACAGGATGAGTGGGTATAACCAAACTCACCCATGACCTGCTGGGGACATGGTGGGCTTCCCTAGACTCTGGATGGCATAAGTCTTAATCACAGTTCTATAATTGTAGTTGGCATTTTCTACTGTATTTGCATCTCCTATTGCTGCAGTAGACTTAGATACAATGTTCCAGTGTTCTCACACAAGGTTCCATATGGAAGAATCCTGTCACACAGATTTTGAGGCAAAGATCCTGAAGGGGTGGAATGTCATGTTAGGGTGACCATAGCCAGGACCCCTGCTCCATGTACATCTATTTTTATTTTCCTAGGTCACTCTTATCTAAGAGAATTCTTTTGTGTTTAAGTATTACAAGTTATGGTTGGCTGCACGCCACCTTTGTTAACTTCATGTATATATACAAGGCCCTGTGCCTAGGTGGTTAGGATAATCTTGGCTTTGGTGACTTCAGTTTCTTGCCTAACTCCCATTTCTCACCTGTGATTATGAGACTGAAGGCACTTCCTGTTTTTCTGTTCTTGTCTGTTGCCATGAAAATAAATTAGTATAAATTCCCTCCCTAACACTCTACTATTGTTTTTCAGTCTCATCAAATTCAAAGTAAACCTGCTTGGAGCTTAACTCCTACACTACAATTCTCAAATCAGTAAACATAATTCATTGCCAAAACAAAATTATTAAGTGGAATTAATACCAGGGATGCAAGAATGGCACAATATTCATAAATCAATAAGCATACTTCAACATGAAAGCAAAAAGATAAAAATCACATGATTACTATATCAATAGATGATTAAAAAAACATTTGATAAGATGCAGCCCTCATTTATAAAAACATTGAACAAAATAGGTGCATAGGGAACATACCTCAACATAATAAAGGCCATATATGAGAAACCAGCAGCCAACATCATACTCAATGGGGAAAAAACTAAAAATTCTCCTCCTAAGATCAGCAACAAGGTAAGAGTGTCTGCTTTTACTACTTCTATTTGACATATTGGTAATTATACCCACAGTGATTAGACAAGAAAGAGAAATAAAATGCATCCAAATTGGAAAGGAAGTAGTAAAACTATCACTGTAGATGAAATGATAGTGTACATGTAAAACTCTACTGGCTCCCTAAAACACTACTCCACCTAATAAGCAAATATGGCAAAATAGTGGGATACAAAGTCAATATTCAGAAATTAAAGGCATTTTTGTACACCAACAATGAAATATCAGAAAAACAAAATAGGAAAAAAAGTCCCATTTACTATAGCAAAAAGAAAAATAAGGTAAATAGTAATAAACTTCACCAAGGTGGTTAAAGACCTATACTGAGAAAGCTACAGAACACTGAAAACAAAAATTAAGGAAGATATAAATAAATGGAAGCTAATATTGTCTTCATGGGTGGGAAGAATTAACATCATTAAAGTGTCCATACTATCCAAAGCAATTTGTAGATTCAAGACAACCCCTATTAAAATACCAATGACATATTACACAAATATGGAATAAATATTTTAAGAATTTATATAGAACCATAAATGACTCTGAATACTTTCAGCAATTTTTTTTTTTTCAGCTGTGACTCCAGACAGGATCCAAAGAGGAGTTTTGCCATCTCTTCTCCAGTTATTATGAAGTCTTGCTTTTTACCCTTCTGTGTTAGCCTCCTAAGGCACCGAGTCAGCCTTAAAAGGGCACAGGAACCTTCAGCAATTTTCAGAAAGAAGAACAAAGTTGGAGGAGCCACAATACTGGATATTAAAATATATCACAAGGTCACTGTAATCAAAACAGTCTAGTACTAGCATAAAAAAAGGCACATAGATCAGTGGAACAGAATAGTGAGCCCAGAAATAAATCCCAGATTCCATGACCAATGAATATTTGACAAAGTGGGTAGGAGCATAAAATGGAATAAAAGAAAATAAGTGGCATTTGGAGATCTGGACAGATATATGCAAAACAAACAAACAAATAAACAACAACAACAACAAAAAACTAGACCACAAATGGACACCATGCACCAGAATAAACTTGAGTGATAAAATACTTAAATATAAGTTGTGATATTATAAAAGGTATAGAGGAAAACAAGCAGTGATATTTCAGATATACCACAAAGAAATATTTTCATCAACATATCTTTTAGAACAAATGATATGAAGGAGATAATAAACTTATGGGACTACCTCAAATTAAAAAAGCTTCTACATGGCTAAAGAAAACATCAGGAAATTGAAAAGGTAACCAACAGTCGGGTAAAACATATTTGCCAGTGATACCTTAGACAAGGGTTTGATCTCCAAAATATATAAAGAACTACAGAATTAAATGACTTAAAGACTAAAACTACAATTCAAAAAATCAATCAATCCAGGAGCTGGTCTTTGAAAATATAAACAAAATTGGCAAGTCTTTAACCAGACTAATCAAGAAAGAAAGAGAGAGGGTCCAAATAAACAAAATCAGAAACAACAGAGAAGTCACAACCAATACCTCAGAAATACAAAGAATTGTAAGAAATTATTATAAACAACTATATGACAAGAAATTTGACAACTTCTGTGAAATAGACAAATTTCTGGAAGCATAATTTACCAAAACTGAATCCAGAAGAAGCAGAAACCATGAGTAGACCAATAACAACTAGTAAAATTGAAACAGTGACCAAAAAACTCCTAATCGAAAGAGCCCCAAACCAAATGGCAACATAGGTGAATTTTACCAAACATTTGCAGAAGTGCTAACTCCTATGCTTCTCAACATATTTCAAAAATTCCAAGAAGGATGACCCCCAAACTCTTTCTATGAGGCCAATATTATTCTAATCACAAAACCAGGTCAAGACTCCACAAAGAAAGAAAAGTGCAGGCCAATATTGCTGATGAACATAGATGCTAAAATTCTCAACAAAATATTGGCCAACCAGATCCAGAAATACATTATAAAGATCATACACTATGATCAAGTGGGATTCATCCCAGGGATGCAAGGATGGTAAAACATTTACAAATCAATAAATGTAACACACCACAAAAACAAAATGAAAGACAAAAATCATATGATCATATAATTAGATGCTGAAAAAGCATTTGATAAATACAGCAACCATTTATGATAAAAAAAAAAACAAAAACAAAACAAAACACACACACACACAGCAAACTTGGAATAGAGGGAGCATACCTCAATATCATAAAGGTCATATATGAGAAACCTGAAGCCAACATCATACTCAATGAGAAAAAAACTAAAAGCTATCCCCCTAAGATCAGAACAAGACAAGGCTCTCCACTCTCTCCACTTCAGTTCAACATTGTTTTGGAAGTTCTAGCCATAGCTATCAGACAAGAAAAAATAATCAAAGGTATCAAAATTGGAAAGGAGGAAGTAAAACTGTCATTATTTGCAGATGACATGATAGTGTACATAAGAAACCCAATAGACTTCACAAAAACTTACTTGACCTACTAGACAAATTCAGTAAAATAGCTGGATAGAAAGAACTATTTGGAGATCAAAGGTATTTTGGTATACCAATAGTGAAACATCAGAGATAGAAGGTAGAGAACAAATCCTATTTACCATAGCAACAAGAAAAGTAAAGTACTTAGGAGTAAACTTAACCAAGGAGGTAGAAGATCTGTACTCTGAAAACTACAGAACATTGAAGAAAGAAATTAAGAAAAATTCAAATAAATGGAACTATATAACATGTTCATGGATGGGGAGAATTAACATCATTAAAATGTGCATACTACCCAAAGCAATCTACATATTCTATGCAATCCCAATTCAAATACCAATGACAGACTTCACAGAAATAGAAAAAATACTTCAAAAATTTATATGGAGCCAAAAACGCCCATGAATAGCCACCACAATCTTGAGAAAGAAGAACAAAGTAGGAGGAATCACAATCCCGGACTTCAAACAATACTACAAGGCTACTGTCATCAAAACAGCATGGTACTGGCATAAGAATAGACATATAGATCAATGGAATAGAATAGAGAGCCCAGAAATTAACCCAGGACTCTATGGTTAACTAATATTTGACAAAGGGGGAAGGAACATCCAATGGAGTCAAAACAGTCTCTTCAACAAATGGCGTTGGGAGAACTGGACAGCAACATGCAAAATGATAAAACTAGACCACCAACTTACACCATACACCAAAATAAATTCAAGAGGAATAAAGGATTTAAACATAAGCAGTGCCACAATAAAGGTCCTGGAGAAAAATATAGGCAGTAAACTTTCAGATATCCTATGCAAAAATATGTTTACTGATACTTCACCAAGGGCAAAGGAAATCAAAGAACTAATCAACAAATGGGACTATATCAAATTGAAAAGTTTCTGTTCAGCTAAAGGAAATATCAGCAAAATTCAAAGGGAACCAACTGTATGGGAAAACATAATTGCCAATGGTACCTCAGACAAGGGTCTGCTCTCCAAAATATACAAAGAACTAATGCGACTCAACACCAGGGAGACAGACGGCCCAATTAAAAAATGGGCAAAGGACCTGAACAGACAACTCACTGAGGAAGATATACAAAGGGCCCAGATGCATATGAAAGAATGCTCAACATCACTAGTCATCAGAGAGATGCAAATTAAAACCACAATAAGATACCACCTCACCCCTGTCAGAATGGAAATCATCAACAAATCAACAAACAACAAGTGTTGGCGAGGATGCGGGACAAAGGGAACCCACACTGTTGGTGGGAATGTAGGCTGGTGCAGCCACTGTGGAAAACAGTATGGGGTTTCCTTAAAAAACTGAAAATGGAACTGCCTTTTGATCCAGCCATTCCACTACTTGGACTATACCCAAAGAATCCTGAAACACCAATTCATAAGAACCTATGTACACCTGTGTTCATAGCAGCACTATTTACAATAGCCAAGTGCTGGAAACAGCGTAAGTGCCCATCAGTGGATGACTGGATGAAACAACTTTGGTACATTTACACAATGGAATTCTATACAGCAGAAAGAAAGAAGGAACTTGTACTCTTTGCAACAACATGGATGGAACTGGAGAGTATTATGCTTAGTGAAATAAGCCAGTCAGTGAAGGACAAATACCATATGATCTCACCCATTACAGGACAATAATGAACAAAAGTAGCAACAAGCAAAACAGAACCAAATATGTGAATACAGTGAATAGGCCTTCAGTGGTCAGGGGGAAAAGAGTTGTGGGGAGGGGGAGGCAGTGGCAAGGAAGGGGGGCAGTTTAGACAAGAACCTAGTATACAGGAACCATGGACATGGACAACAGGTGGGATTGACTTTGGGGGGAATGGGTGGGTGTGGAGGGGGACAGAGGGGAGCAAAAAGGGGATGATTATAATACAACAACAACAACAACAAAAAAAAAACCCCAATAACTAAAAATGTAACTGCCTTTTGACTCAGCAATTCCATTGTTAGGATTATACCCAAAGAACCCTGAAACACCAATTCAGGGGAACCTGTATACTCCTATGTTCATACTAGTGCTATTTACAATAGCCAAGTGCTGGAAACAGCCTAAATGCCCATCAGAGGATGATTGGATCAGAAAACTTTGGTACATTTACACAATGGAATACTACACAGCAGAAAGAAAGGAGAAACTCCTACATTTGGCTACATGTATGGAACTGGAGAGTATTATGCTTAGTGAAATAAGCTAGTCAGTGAAAAAGAAATATCATATGATATCACCCAACTCAGGAGACTAATGAACAAAACAAGCAAAGTAGAACAAGAGATATGAACACATGGAACAGACTTTCAGTGAGCAGAGAGGAGGGATGGGGAAGGAGGAGAAGGAGGCAAAGCTTCTTAAGGGAAATAGTTTAGTCAAGGAATTAGCATGGATGAACTGTGGACATGGACAACATGTTGGACTGACTGTAGTGGGGGGTAATAGGGTGGATGGGGAAGAAGAGAGCAGAGGGGAAAAATTGTGATGAGTATAATACAACAACAATTTTTTAAAAAATTAAATAGATAAAAATAAAATAAAGCACCTTTTCCTAAATAATTATATATATGTAATACGTGTGTGTGTGTGTGTGTGTATATACATATATATATATATATATATATATATATATATATATATATGAGAGAGAATTTATATACCTCAACATCAGAAAGGTAATTAAATTAAAAAATGGGCAAAGGATCTGAATACACTTCTCCAAGGAGGACAGACATAGGACCCATAGACATAAGAATGGATAGTAAACATCACTAGCCATCAGAGAGATTCAAATTAAAACCACAATGAGATACCCTTTCACCCTGTTCAGAATGGCCATCAGTAACAAATCAACGAACAATAAATGCTGGCGAGGATGTGGAGAAAGGGAAACCCTAAAGTAACATTGGAAATGCAGACTAGTGGAGCCACTATGAAAAACAGCATACTATAATTTCCTCAGAAAACTGTAAGTAGAACTGCCTTGTGATTCAGTGATTCCAATGCCGAGATTATACCCTAGGAATCCTGAAATACCAATTCAAAAAGACCTATGAACCCTAATGTTCATAGCAGCATTATTTACTATAGCTAAGTGCTGGAAGCAGCCTAAGTGCCCATCAGTAAATGAATGAATAAAAATAAAACTGTGGTACATTTACACAATGAAATATTAAGCAGCATAAAGAAAGAAGGAAGACCTACCCTTCTTGTTAGCATGGATGGAACTGGATAGTTCTATTCTAAGTGAAATGAGCCAGGTGGTGAGAGAAAAATACCGTATGATCTCACCTATTAGTGAAACATAATGATCAAAACAAACAAGCAAAATAGAACCACAGACATGGAAATAAGGAACAAACTGACAGCTTCCAGAGGGGTGGTAGGATAGGCATAATGGGAGAGAGAAGGGTCTAGTCAAGGAACAAGCATGAACTACCTATGGATATGAACAACAGGGTAGGCATTGACTATAGGAGCTGGGTAAGATGGCAGTGTAGGGGAAAGAAATGTGGGGAAAATTGGGACAACTATAATTGAAAAACAATAAATTTAAAAAAAATTAAAAATCAAAGTCCTGCTTTCACCTACCAGACTGTCTCAGTTCCAGAGACCCAGCCATGTAATCCAGAGGGTTTCCATTCTTCACAAATTTTGTCTCCCTGTTCCCTCTTTGCACCTGACCCTTGCAGCCTTTTCACCAATACTGTGAAAATATTTTCTTCCCCTTAAAGGAGATGCTCAAATTCAGTTATCTCTTGCTGACCTTCACATGTGTCATTCTCTCATCAATCCCTTATACAAAAATAACTGCTCTTTCTTTCTCATTTTTCTTTAGGTATCACTCCCTCTTGGACTCTTTTTCACTTCCTCTCCACCTTCTCTTCATCAAATCTGTAAGTGATGTCACTCCTCGATGTTCTTTAGTTCTCTTCTGCTCAGTAAGTATTTAATGATCATCCAGTTTGCCAAGTGCTTGGGTATACCAAACATAGTTTCTGGCCTTAGTGTTTCTCTCACTAGATGCCTGCCTTACTTACAGCACATTAGATTCTAAAATACCTGCTGTCTGTGTCTCTCATGCTTACTCTAGCTCTGTGAGAGCAAGTTTTGTCCAATTATTTCAAGGTTTTATTTCCAAGATCCAGCCCAGCTGTATCATGAATTGCTTCATAAATGCTTTTCAATCAATATTTTAAAATCACATGATTTCTTATTAATTTTATTTTGTATTTGCTATAATATAATGTATAAAAATCTTACTTGAGAACCTATCCCTCACAGGTCAAAATAATTGATATTGCAAATATCTTTGACAGGTCTCACTTATAATGAACATCTCCTGGAATTTTGCCAAGTAGCTCGTGGCCAAGTTTCTTTTTCCAGAGTTAGGAAGTTGCAGCTTTGTTAGCTTTTCTAACAGCCCTGTTCACAAAGTATAATCTTAGTAAATTAAACAGAAGTAAATAAAATCCATGTTGAGATTTCTGATGAACTTGTTCAAATACTTTCTGCCAACATGGGCTGAGACATATGTAGCAAGACAAAGTCCAGGCATTGACCAATTTAAATTAAATTCTCCCTTTATCTTCATTAGTTTGTGTGACTTTGGGAAGCTTACTTACCATTTTGAGCCTAACTATTCTCATGTGCAAAATAAGAATGACTAGGCTTATTGTTGAACTCAGTTATGTGAACATTCAAAAAACTAAGAATGTAGCATGTCTTATATAGTAGTATGTCTGACATATAGTAGGAACCCTATGTTAGCTCATTCCTTCTCCCAGGAGAATGACTTTCCATTTATGGAAGAAGTGGAAAGAAGGGATATGAGAATATTAAATTATGGTGAGACTATTATATGAAGATATTTTAATGCATGGGTTTTAGGTCTTTTTTAGTTTACCTTTAATTATTTAAAGGACTGAATTGGAGTAATTTGAGGTAAATGCATCATTTAAAAAAATTACCTGCTTAATCTACAGAGGCTCCCTCACTTGCTCCAGGCCTGTAAATAAAACATGTCTAAATAAGCACTGGTATTTTAATGGAGATGTAAGAGAGAAAGAGGTAATTCAGAAAAGAGCTACTCACTTTCTTTGAGTGAAAGGTTGCTCACTTTAAGAACAGAATGAGCTTACAAAAAAAAAAAATTAGACAATTAAAAAAAATTAGACAGTTTTAACTTATTTTTAACTTTGCAAGTAACTTCGGTGAGCTAATTATCTTAAAATGAGCTCAAAATTTGCTGTGTAGTTACACTGTATAAAATACTTGAGCTCCATTATACCAGGAAAGAAAAGGCTGCATATTCATTTCTGTTGAGTCATGCATAATTGAAACAGAGCTGGGGTGAAGCCTCCAGAATATGCACATTTTTGTTTCTTTATTCTGATTACATTTGTAGTTAAAGGTTTACAACAGTAAAAATAGGTAAATACATTACACCATAATTTTACGAACTATTTAAATGTATAATGGAGGTTCAAAAAAGGCTTTAATTGCATAAGTACCACACTAAATGTGTATTAGAAAATCATCATATTTACTTTTTATGTAAACCCATCATATGCAAAATATATATTGTGATAGGATTCATGTCAGACCAACCTCAAATGTTCTACTTTGGCATCTGATTCAAAAAGAGACTATTACTTCTCTTTTAACTACCTAAAATAACTTAGATAGGGAGCCTGTACCAGGAAAAAGCTATTATAAGATATAAGTTTTCACATCAGGAAGACTTATCTGCATGGAAATGTTACCAAATGATTATCATTCTCCTTTGACTTTTCTTTCTCTGCTTAAAAGTCTCTAACTCCCACCTTCTCCTCCTTAACTCAGGACAGCATATAAGCTTTAGATGCTTAATTATCAGTAGCCCCATATCTTTGCAGTTCCTGTACACATAAATATATTTTGTTTTCTCCTATGCCAATTTAATTATTAGAGTAGCAAAAGAGTCTAGAGAAAAAGAAAGGGAAAAGTTTCTTTCCTGTAATAAACAACATGATATGTATTTAGTGTAGGATAGAGACTGGATCTAATTTCCTCTTAAGAAAAGTGGCTCTCATCATTGGGGCCACTTTTTCTTCAATTGGCCTTTTGTTTTTCATTTACTTTTTACATTTTTACTGTTTATGCTGTTAGCTGTTATAGTTGTTCTCACATTTTCTCCCTTTCTTTACCCCCACCTAGCCTTACCCTCTACCTTCTCAAGCCAATCCCCATATAGTTGTCAGTATATATGGGCTGTACTTAAATATTCTTCAATTAATCCTTTCTCTATCTTTCATCCTATTCCCTCCCTGCTGCCACTACTGTCAGTCTGTTTTATATATCTCAGCTCTTCTTAAATTTTTATTATTTAGTATGGTGTGCTGATTAGATTCCACATATGGGATCATGTGGTGTTTTTCATTCACTGACTGTTCAATTCAGTTAGCATAATTTTCTCCATTTTTATCCATGCTTTCATAAAAGATAAGAATTCTTCCATTTTTACTGTTTAGTATTCCATTGTATAAATGTACCATAGCTTTGTTATCCACTCACCTACTGAAGGGCACTTGGGCTATTTCCAAATCTTGGCTATTATAAATAGCATTGCTGTAAACATTGGGGTGCAGATATTCTTTTGTATTGGTGTTTCAGGATCCTTGGGGTATATATCCATTTCCAGAAGTAGAATTGCTGGATCAAAATGAAGTTCCGTTTTAATTGTTGAGGATACTCAATATAGTTTTCCACAGTGGATGTACCAGTCTACATTCCCACTAATGGTGTACTAAGGTATACTTTTCTCCACATCCTCAACACTTGTTTTTTGTTGATTTATTGATGGTAGTCATTCTTATAGGTATAAGATGGTATCTTATTTTAATTTGCATTTTTAATTTGCATTTATCTGATGATAATGATGTTGAGCACTATTTCATATATCTATGGGCCTTTTCTATTTCCTGTTTGGAGAAGTGCCTATTCAGGTCTTTTGCCCCTTTCTAAAGTAGATTGTGTTTCTTTTTGGCATTGAGCCATGTTAGTTCATTGTATATTTATGAGAATTAAACCCTTTTCATATGTATCATTGTCAAAAGTTATCTTCTGTCTTGATCCAAGACAACAGAGAAGTAAGTGGAACTTAATTGTGGAGAAACCAACCAGAATAAACATATAACACCAGCTGGAGAGAAGTCTTATAATGATGGATAGAACACAAGAGGACACTTCATCACAATGTTACTGGTAAGAAGAGTGGAGATTTGAGAGGGCTGTCTGGGCTCCCACTGGTGGCAGCTGAAATGATGGGGAAAAATTTCAGCAGCCAGGGGTTCTACCTAATAAAGGTGGGCTATAATCCTCCAACAGGGCTTCCAGCCTAAAGCTGAGAGTAAAAGAGCATCCAGCTGTGAAAAGCAAAAATCTATATGGTTTTGCTAGCCTCAGATGGCTAGAGACACGTAGAATTCTTAAACAGACCATGCACAAAAATACATTGGCACCCACTTACCCTAGACTCCAGGAGAGTGAATGCAGAGTGGACTAGAGATGCTGAAAGAGAGTTTAGAACAGTGGCTTTGAGGAGAGAAATGAGGCAGCAGCTGAAGGGTCCCATTGCTGACCCATCTCCATACTGTGACCAGACCACACTTCTCCAAGTGGTGGTAGCCTGAGGGGAAGCAATAGCCCAGCCCATAGTAATTAATTTGCCCTGTGGAGCATTGCCGAAGATCAAAAGCTAATCACAGATTAATTGGCTTAACAATCCATCTTGCCCAGTGGTGCCTAAACCTGACAGCTAATCACAGATTAATTGGATTAATAAATGAAGGAAAGAGACAAAGAAAATGAACCTCTGCTAGTCTCCAACAGGCTGACTAGGCCCAGGCTGGGACATGATCTGACATTACCAAAGAGAGGATCAAGGAAGTAAAAAAGTACACATCTATAAAAGGATAAAAGACATAGTGGGCTGAGTAACAGTCAGCTAACCAGAGGGAAGAATCTACCAAATAGCAACACAACAACCAACACCCAAGCACAACCATACAGCACCAATAAGTGGCACAAAGGGCATCCCAAGAGCATAAAGTTTAGGGCACGAAGGAGATTTGACTACTGTACCCCACAGGTTTCCTAACATAGAAGGTCACAATACAAAGACAGGATGTCAAAGCAGACCAATCAAAAGAAGCAGAAACAAATAATAAGAGTCAGCTAAAATGAGAGACAAAGAAACAAACCCCATAGAAATGAAAGGATGAATCTTCACAAACAATGCTAAATAAAATAGAAGCAAGCAAACTATCAGACATAGAGTTCAAAATAATGATGATAGAGGAGCTCAATGAGCTCAGCAAGCTCAAACAAACTTACAAACAACTCCAGGAAAACTACAAACTCCAGGGAAGCTACAAGGAACTTACTGAGAACTACATAGACATTAAAAAGAACATAGAAACTATCAATAAGATCCAGGAGGGAAAAAAGAATACAATTTCTGAACTGAAGAACAAAATAGAAGAAAGCAAAACCAGACTAGAGGACAGAGGACTGGATCAGTGAACTAGAGTACAATGTAGAGAAAAAATCCTAGATAGTGTATCAAAACTAAAAAAGAGTGAAAAAGAATAAAGACATTTTAAGAGAGCTGCAGGACAACATGGAAGGTAATAATATCCATATAATAGTGATACCAGAATGAGAAAAAGAGAAGCAAGGGATAAAAAACTTGTTACAAAAATTAATGACAGAAAACTTCACTAACTTGATGAGAAACATGCAAGTTCAGGAAAGAAGCAAAGAGGGTCACAATGAAAATGAACCCAAAGAAGCCCACTCCAAGACACATCATAATTAAAATGGAAAATTACAGAGAAGAAGAGAGAATCTCATGGTAGCAAGAGATAAACAGATAATAAAATACAAGGAGGCTCCAATAAGGTTATGGTAAGGTTTTCTCAACAGAAACACTACAAGTCAGAAAGGAATGGCAAAAACTAATTCAAACAATGAAAAACAAAGGCCTATAACCAAGACTACTCTACCCAGTAAGACTCTCATTCAAAATAGAAGGTAAAATAGTTTTCTACACATAAAAAGGCTAAAAGAATACATCTGCACCAAACCAGCATTGAAGGAGATGCTAAAGGATCTGCTTTAAAAGGAAGAAACACTGTTGTTGTTGATTTGTCTTCCTTGGCAATCATCAACAAATCAACAAACAAAAAGTGTTGGCGAGGATGCGGGGTAAAGGGAACCCTCATACACTGTTGGTGGGAATGTAGGCTGGTGCAGCCACTGTGGAAAACAGTATGGGGTTTCCTCAAAAAACTAAAAATGGAACTGCCTTTTGATCCAGCAATTACACTACTTGGACTATACCCAAAGAATCCTGAAACACCAATTCATAAGAACCTATGTACACCTATGTTCATAGCAGCACTATTTACAATAGTATACAATAGTTTCTAGCCAAGTGTTAGAAGCAGCCTAAGTGGCCATCAGTGGATGATTGGATCAAAAAACTTTGGTACATTTACAAAATGGAATTCTATATAGCAGAAAGAAAGAAGGAACTTGTACCCTTTGCAACAACATGGATGGAACTGGAGAGTATTATGCTTAGTGAAATAAGTCCGTCAGTGAAGGACAAATATCATATGATCTCACCCATTATGGGACAATAATGAACAAAACTAACAACAAGCAAAACAGAACCAAATATATGAATACAGTGAGTAGGCCTCCAGTGGTCAGGGGGAAAGGGGTTGTGGGGAGTGGGGAGGCAGAGGCAAGAAAGGGGAGCAGCTTAGACAAGAACCTAGTATATATAAAGGAATCATGGACAAGGACAACAGGTGGGATTGACTTTGGGGGGAATGGGTGGGTGGAGAGGGGGACAGAGGGGAGCAAAAAGGGGATGGATGTAATACAACAACAGTAAAATTAAAAAGAAGAAGAAGAAGAAGAAGAAGAATCAGAAAGAGGAAGAGAGGGACACAGGTACAAAGGAGAATAATGATAATTAACAAGTATCTACCAATAATACCTTTAAATGTTAATAGATAAAAAACACCAATCAAAAAATATAAGGTAGCTGAATGCATAAAGAAACATGATCTACATAGTATATGCATCTATAAGAAACCCACCTCAGCCCTGGTTGGTTGCACAGTGGCTGAGGAACAAGCCTGCAAACCCAAAGTTTGCTGGTTTGATTCCCCACCCAGAGCACATAATAAGGCTGCAAGCCAGGTCTCCAGCCAGGTCCATAGCTGGAGGCAGGTGAAAGGTAAGCATACATTGATGTATTTCCCCCTCTCTGCCTCTCTCCCTTCCCTTCTCTCTAAATATATTAAATAAAATCTTTAAAAAAAGAAGAAACTGAAGAAATCCACCTCAGAACAAAAGACCTACACAGACTAAAAGTGAAGGGATGGAAAAAATTATTTCAAGTAAATGTACATGCAAAAAAAAAAAAAAAAAAGTATAGGGAGGGGGACGGAGGGGAGCAAAAGGGGGATGGATGTAATACAACAACAATAAAATTTATAAAAAATTAGAGGTACCAATACTTGTATCAGACAAAATAGCTTTCATAACAAACACCATAAAAAGAGACAAAGAAGGATATTTCAAAATAGTTAAGGGAACAATCCATCAAGAAGACATAACCAATTTGAAGAATCGACAGGTTCAGGAGCTGGTTCTTTGAAAACATAAACAAAATTGACAAGTCCTTATCCAGACTCATCAAGAAAAAGAGAGAAAGAACCCAAATAAACAGAATCAGAACTGAAATAGGAGAAATCACAACTGATACCTCAGAAATACAAAAGATTGTAAGAAATTACTACAAGCAACTATATGACAAAAAATATGACAACCTGGATGAAATGGACACATTTCTGGAAATGTATAATCTACCAAAACTGAACCCAGAAGAAGCAGAAAGCCTGAATAGGCCAATCACAACTAGTAAAATTAAAGAAGTAATCCAAAATCTCCCAAAGCACAAAAGTCCTGGTCCAGATGGCTACACATGTGAATTTTACCAAACATTCAAAGAAGAACTAACTCCTATCCTCCTCAAATTATACCAAAACTTTGAGGAAGAGGGAAGACTCCCAAACTCTTTCTAAGAGGCCAATATTATTCTAATCCCAAAAGCAGGGCAAGACACAACTAAGAAAGAAAGCTACAGGCCAATATCTCTGATGAACATAGATGCTAAAATTCTCAGCAAAATATTGGCCAATAGGATTCAGCAGTATATTACAAAGATCATACACCATGATCAAGTGGGCTTCATTCCAGGGATGCAGGGATGGTACAACATTCGTAAATGAATAATTGTAATACACCACATCAACAAATTGAAAGATAAAAACCATATGATCATATCAATAGATGCTGAAAAAGCATTTGATAAAGTGCAGCAACCATTTATGATAAAAACCCTCAGCAAAATGGGAATAGAGGGATCATACCTCAACATCGTAAAGACCATCTATGAGAAGCCTGAAGCCAATATCATACTTAATGGACAAAAACTGAAAGCTTTCCCCCTAAGATCAGGAACCAGAAAAGGCTGTCCACTTTCTCCACTTCTATTCAACATTGTCTGGGAAATTCTAGCTATAGCCATCAGAGAAAAAAAAAGGAATGAAAGGTATCCAAGTTGGGAAGGAGGAAGTCAAACTGTCATAATTTGCAGATGATATGATAGTGTACATACAAAACCCGATTGGCTCCACCCAAAACTTACTCAACCTAATAAGCAAATTTAGCAAAATAGTTGGGTATAAAATCAATATCCAGAAATCAAAAGCATTTTTGTATACCAATAATGAAACAACAGAAATAGAAGTGAAAAAAGCAAATCCTATTTACCATAGCAACAAGAAAAATAAAGTACCTAGGAATAAACTTAACTAAGGAGGTAAAAGACCTGAACTCAGAAAACTACAGAACAATGAAGAAAGAAATCAAGGAAGATACAAATAAATGGAACCATATACCATGTTCATGGATGGGAGAAATTAACATCATTAAAATGTCCATACTACCCAAAGCAATCTACATATTCAATGCAATCCCAATTAAAATACCAATGACAGACTTCACAGAAATAGAAAATATACCTCAAAATTTTATATGGAGCCAAAAATGGCCACAAATAGCCACAGCAATCTTGAGAAAGAAGAACAAGGAAGGAGGAATCACAATACCAGACTTCAAACAATACTACAAGGCCACTGTCATCAAAACAGCATGGTACTGGCATAAGAAGAGACATATAGATCAATGGAACAGAATAGAGAGTCCAGAAATTAACCCAGGACTCTATGGCCAACTCATATTTGACAAAGGGGGAAGGAACATCCAATGGAGTAAAAACAGTCTCTTCAGCAAATGGTGTTGGGAGAACTGAACAGCAACGTGCAAAAAGATAAAGCTAGACCACCAAATTACACCATACACCAGAATCAACTCAAGATGGATAAAGGATTTAAACATAAGCAGTGCCACCATAAAGGTCCTGGAGAAAAATATAGGCAGTAAACCTTTTGATATCCTATACTGAAATATGTTTACTGATACTTCACCAAGGGCAAATAAAATAAAATAAAATAAAAGAAGAAATCAACAAATGAGACTATGTCAAATTGAAAAGTTTCTGTTCAGCTAAAGAAAACACCAGCAAAATTCAAAGGGAACCAACTGTATGGGAAAACATAATTGCCAATGATACCTCAGACAAGGGTCTGATCTCCAAAATATATAAAGAACGAATGCAACTGAACACCAGGAACACAGATGGCCCAATTAAAAATGGGCAAAGGACCTGAAGAGACAATTCACTGAGGAAGATATACAAGGGCCCAGAGGCATATGAAAGAATGCTCAACATCACTAGTCATCAGAGAGATGCAAATTAAAACCACAGTAAGATACCACCACCTCACACCTGTCAGAATGGCAATCATCAGCAAATCAACAAACAACAAGTGTTGGCGAGGATGCGGGGCCAAGGGAACCCTCGTACACCATTAGTGGGAATGTAGGCTGGTGCAGCCACAGTGGAAAACAGTGTGGGGTTTCCTTAAAAAACTGAAAATGAAACTGCCTTTTAATCCAGCAATTCCACTACTTGGACTATACCCAAAGAATCCTGAAACACCAATTCATAAGAAGCTATGTACACCTATGTTCATAGCAGCATTATTTACAATAGCCAAGTGCTGGAAACAGCCTAAGTGGCCATCAGTGGATGATTGGATCAAAAAACTTTGGTACATTTACACAATGGAATTCTATATAGCAGAAAGAAAGAAGGAACTTGTACCCTTTGCAACAACATGGATGGAACTGGAGAGTATCATGCTTAGTGAAATAAGCCAGTCAGTGAAGGACAAATATCATATGATCTCACCCATTTCAGGACAATAATGAGCAAAACTAACGACAAGCAAAACAGAACCAAATATATGAATACGATGAATAGGCCTTCAGTGGTTTGGGGGAAAGGGGTTGTGGGGAGGGGGGAGGCAGAGGCAAGAAAGGGGAGCAGCTTAGA